>MNCI01032318.1:1302583-1326132 GCA_015680685.1 Gnetum montanum | reverse complement strand
TTTTCCGATAGGTAGACCATGGTGGAGAAGACACCAAAGGAACTGCTTAATTTTGGGGAGGGTCGGAAGTTTCCAAATAAGTTGGAAGAGAGGGATCCAAAATGTTTCTGACTCTTGTTTATGCCAATATTTATTGCAATGTTGAATGACTTCAGATGGATCATGCATGAGGTGAAAGGGGACAGATGGTCGATAGGGCAAGAGTTTAACCCCATTAAGCCATTGAAGGCCATGAAAAAGGCTTTGCACTGTAACATCCAGATGCCAGTGATAGTGGAGAAAAGAGTAAATCTGAACTAGGCAATGGTTCATTGCAACCGACTCCCCATACAAAGTGTTAAACTTGACCCCTGAAATCTTTTAGACTAGGATCATTATCATTTTATCTCTCGTGATATTTGCCTCATTGTTCTCGTGTACTATAATTTATTTTCAGCAGTGCTATCAAACTATTAATATACTTTTGTACTCTCCCAACTTACAACTTGCACCGAAATATAGAGATACAATGCAAGCTTCTCCATCTTGTTGAAGGCCAAAATTTCAAGAGTTGTGGAAGCTACGTTATTGGGGTTCCTTTTTATTTTTTTTCTTCAAATCTGGGTTATATTATTTTAGAACATGTTAAAGTGGTTTGCAAAAAACCCTTAGGTTGAATCCTACCAGCCTTTGTGTCCATATATTTGTTGAATTAGTGATCAAAATATGATCGATTTTGCACATCAAAATATGAACTTTCGAAACCATATATGGTTGGATTAACAATGTTTTCCTTATTTAAATTTGAATTCATATTTAGTAGAAAATTATGTCAAGCACAAAAGGCTTGAACTCTATGCTAAATTAGCTCAATTTGCCAATATGCAATGTTTGTAGATGCATGATCAAAACGGTTTTTAAAAGGTTCCTTCCATGGGCTATCACGATCTCTTCCTTTGGTCTACATGGGTTGTCACAATCTCTTCCTTCTTTGGTCTACAAGGCTTCCTTGATGTCAGTATCTCATATGTTGTATTTAGTTGCAATGCCAAAATTATTAGAGGAATAACCAAACTTTCTATATGCTTGTTGAGCATTAGGCAAAACAATGCCTTAGGATCATAGCAAAACCTTGTAACTTATTGATTGAGAGTTGTATAAATTAACAAATGAATAACTTTGTAACTAATGAAGCAATGTAACTACAATTGCAATGCACAAAAAATCAGAAAATAGAAAGCTCTTGATAAGAAGTAGGTCATACTAAGAAATTTTTACTTATGATCCCTGAGATTCTTTAGATCTATCAGACTAGCTTCAGATTTATATTTTATAGATTTTTTTTAAAGACCTATCAACTCGGATTACCAAGGTAAGGTTCATACCACTAAACTAACACCTCATTGTTACAATATTAAATATTAGTGTTAATGGTAAGAGAGTAACTTGGAATAATTTAGTTATAAATACTTTTCCATAGCTTGACTCAAATTGGCAACATTTCCATAAATTGTTGTGAATGGGCTGACCATTTGAGCCACTATACTTAGTTAATGGTAATGGTAAATGTTTATGTTGAAAAGATAGGGCACTGTAAAATACCATTAATATTAAAATTTCAAAAAGATAACGAACTACAATGGTATCACTGAAATGCAAATAACAAGAAAGATCAAAGAAATTTGTAGTGCTATAGGATTGCTAAGTTGATTAAAATTTAATATTATGATTTGTTATTTACAAAAATTAAAAAATTTTGAAAAATATATTTTAGTGATAATATTAATTTAGAACTACATACTTTTTAAGTTCTTTTGTAACTCATGAAGGTCAGTGGTCAGTGGCTAAAATGAAATCATAAGTCCTTTTTTTAGCTTGTAAAGGAAATCATAAATTTCTAAATTTTTGAGAAAAAACTTTAAAATGATAAATTGTAAATCTCAATGAAATCATGAAAAGATTGATTTTTTTGATTTGCATGTGCTATCGAAATAGCAAATGACAAGTGCTTAGTATATCAAGAGGAATTTAAAATTCAAATTTAACACAGTAGAACTCCCACTCCCTGGTGTTCTTTAAAAATTCCATGGGAAAGATGAAATTGTTGCAAGATTCTATAAACTTTTGAAACCAACCACCCATAGCACTCTCTATGACTAAAAGCATTAGCACTATCCATAACTCAAAACATTTTGCAAAATTAGACACCTTGCACATAGGGACCATCATTTGGAGTGATGGTAAGATGCTCATTTTTCAAGTTTCAAACTGGGTTTGAACTTGGGTACAACCACTCAAACAAATTAAGCTTTCATTCATCTACCAATCTTCCCAAGACCTTGCTTAAGTGAGTAGGTGGTCATTCTTTTTACAGGATCTTGCACATGTATCAAGAATTATTTTCTCAAGCAGGTTTGGGTAAAAAGCTTACTTGAGAAAAGGAGTTCGTTTATCTTATCTGCCATTGAGATCACATACTTCAATACTAATATACTTTCAAAAATGAAATATTTTTTATTCAAATCCATACCTGGAGAGAATTTTAGTTAATGTTGAAGTAGAAAGACGTACCAAGTTCACTAATTCACTAGTACAAAACCAAGTTGTAAGCAATTGGGGATACTCCCTAGGCATGGAAAGGAAAGTAGCATCCTAATCAATCTGTTTGCCCAGCTGAGTAATTGCTGATATACATACTAGGGACTTCATTTCCCATCATTGATGCCTACCATGGTTTTCCTCGTCCGCATCGGTATGCAAATATTAACAGTACTTTCCCTTCTACTGAGTTGGTTTCATTAACAAAAAATCTTTGATTGACTTGGTTTTCGTTGACAAAAAATCTTGGATAGATCCTACGAAGTTCTGCTCTTCTTAAGCCAAAGACAGGACTATTTGTCCATTATGTTAATACTTCTTCTTAACAGCATTTTTCTGAGCACACAATGCATGAGAATGTGTAGTTTCACATATGAGCAGCATTATTTTCGTCCAGTGATTTAAGATTAAATTCATAACATAGCATGATTCTTCTTGGGACCTGAAAATCTTCAAACCAGAGTAGAGCACCCATCACGGCATAGGAATGAACAAAAGGAAACTACTAAGATTGCATCAATGGAGCAATAACAACCAAAAAAGCGTTACAAAGTTTGAGTGCTATTTGCATTCAGAATATTTTCATATAAATAATAATAAAAACGGAAATTTAAAGTTACAAATCTTGAAAGGACTTCTTCACCATTAGTGTTTTACCCTAGTCCAACACAATGGGGTTTAGTTGAAAGGACAACTTTACGGTTTAGCTAAATTAACAATGTCAGGGCTTTCACACATTTTTCTCATTAAAAAGCATAGATTAGCATAGATTAATTGTATACTCTTCATAGTAATTTATGAAATACATCATTACATGCAAAGGATGGATGTCAATGTCTTCATTGACGCCATCAAATATTGGTGCAGGGTTGTAACCCAAACTTATAATTACATGGATATAAGCAATACAATTATGATTATAATATAATAGTGCCTTGCATATAATTCAAACTACAAAGTAACAAGCTTATCAATTCAGCTACTATGTTTTTATAAAGGATGTTAAGTTAATGGCATTGTTATGATGAGTGAAATATTGAACATGATTGCAAATTAGTAACAACATTGTTGACAATAAATAGTTTACAAGATTTGACCAAATTTAATATAGACCAGAAAAGTTAGCACTCTCTATAACTCATAGTTACAAACAATTCACTTTAAAGTGTGCATTTGATTTCAGATTAGGAGAACTCTTTATCCATTTAACATTAAGGGTTGGTGTAGATAAAGAAGTGAGTAAACAACAAAGATTTTAGATTGGAAAGTTAGCATTCTTACTAGAAAGACCTTGGAAATTATTGATGTCATGAAAAGGCCAAAAGAAAGCTGTGTTTGCTACTGAGAGATATGATTGAAAGGGGAGAAAGCTTGAGGTTTTGGTGAAGGTTGCAAATTTTTCTATTCAAGAAAAGAAAATTATCCAAATGGAGTGGCCATCATCGTCAATTAATTTGTCAAAAATGGTACATGTACACTACCATGGTGATTGGCTTATGAGCAAATTGGCCTAGAAAATTCCATCAAACAAGATTTTTGAGATTCAATGGAAATGGTGCTTTAAAAAATTCCTCAACCATGAAACAAAATTGTCATATTACCTTAAGTTGTGTTTGATTATGTGAATAGTTAGATGCTAAATTGGTAGATTATGTTTATTAGAATAAAAACATTATTCAATTTAGGTCAAGTTTTGTGATATGTATCATGGGATTTTAATTAGATCCACTAAATGTACCAATTTCTGTTGATTTTTGGGTTTTTTTTCTCCAAGATCTCACTTCAAAAGTGTAATCTCATACGGTTCATGAATCTTTCAATGCAACATCTTATGCAATTCACACCTCATAGATTTGCTTAGCAAGGTAGATGTGATCCACTAAAAAAGAGGGTCTCACCACAAAGCTACTTCATTGTTATCACACCTATAAGCGAAGGTAGAAAGAGAACCCACAACCTCACAACCTCTTAACCAACTCTATTTTGTTGAAAGAAGGCTAGGATGATAATAGTGATAAAATAACATCAACTAACATGTTTCTAAGTTGGCAACCAAGTAAGTAGAAAGGTGTATTAATACAATAAAAATTTTCAAAAGCCTCCAAATCAAATTAAAATGATTGAGATGCCTATGCAAAGGATTACCTTAATAGCAAAAGCAAGTAAGCACATGATAGGAGATTACTCAAGATTCTCACTCCCATCTTTCAAACTATATCAAACTATAATGGTGGTGTGACCTTTTGGGACAAATACAAAGAAGTGAAAAAGCCCTTGCATAATTGATGCACATAAGCTTGGAACAAAATATGAGTAACTTGATCATGTTTGATGGAATCCTAATTCTAACAATTAAAAAGCATTAACACAAGGGTAGAGAGACAAAGGAAAAAAAGAAGAAGGCAAAAGCATTAACACAAGGGTAGAGAGACAAAGGAAAAAGAAGAAGAAGGAAAAAGCATTAACACAAGGGTAAATTGATTTTGCTTGAAAACACATCCAAATCCCCAAATCACTCCAGAAGCCAGACCTTTACTAATAACACTTACTAAGACATGAAACTGTTTGCAATATAAACATTGTTCCTCTCTCAACCGTTCAACCGCTGAAGTTTAGTGATCTCCTCCCTCACTGGGGAATATGAGATTTACCTAAACTTGCTTTGGTGAGCCAGCCGAGAAGCATCCTCTTATTCACCATCCCGAAAGCCCTCTTTGAGCAGAGCCGGTCCCTCTCTCGGATACCTCTGCAGCAGAAACTCACAGAGCCCCAACTCCGCGACATAATTCCTGAAAAAGCCAATCTTGAATGGCCCCGCCCTAATGCTTCTGATCATCCTGCCTCTCCATGCCCTCATGCTGAAATGCCAGGTACAGCATTGTATCAAGCTGTTCTGCAGGGCTGGATTCATCAATGGCGGATACGGTTTCCAGAGGGTATCCAAGAGCCTACTGGGCAACCAAAAGATTATCTTCCATCCAAGGTTGGTCTGGAGCTCTCAGAGGGTCGTTGGGCAGGCATGAACTCAGGAGGGGAAAAGTTTTCAGAGACAGTTGCGGGCTGTTGAGAAATCTCTGGCCAGTCTTTCATCATCCACGGGAGTTCTGAACAGTGCTGTTTTCATTGGGAGCCTGTATTTTTCATCATCTTTCTTTTTTGCTCAGGGTTTCAGCTTCTTTTTCTCTTCCAACACTCTTAGAAGCCTCTGCGGGCTGTCTCCAGGTTCTTCTTCTTCTTCTACCTCTTCCACGAGCCCCTTTGTTCTGGGCTGTGGCGCTGCAGCGGGAACTGTCTGTAGCTGGGTTGAACAGTGAATGGAGAATTTGTAGTTTCTGATTCTGGTTCTGGGATTGCTGTGGAAAATCTTCACGCTGGCCGGGCATAGCTGAATGTTGCAGCCAAGAAATGAGGGCTGACCAACCTGGGCTGCCATCGTTGTCGATAAAGCAGAGCTGTCCATGGCTGCCGCACTCATTCTGCCCACAATCTGTATGTTTGGATAGAATCTCTACTGGTCCAGCAAGCTCGTATAAAAATCAGCGCGTAAATATCAAAACTAACCTCATTCCAGACATTTAGTTACTCTTGCCCTTAATCTCGAACTAACGATGGCAGGTATCTGGCTAATATTGCAGGGCAGGTTGGAAACAGACAGTCGAACAAGTTATAAGAATTGGTACACTACTTGTCGTTATCATTATTTTTTGGTAAGGTGAGGNAATGCTTTGAATTAACCCAGATGGAAAGCGCTTTTATTAACTTGGGGGTAGCTTTTACCATAAAAGCTACCTTAGGAAAACCGTTTTCTTAAAACGCAAACTAGGGGGATGCTTTTCTAAGAAAAGCAAACTTAGGGCTTGGCGCGGGGAACGAGTCCCCGAGTTCCCCCGAAAGCGTTTCCTTGAAACGCTACCTATAGATGAACGTTTCCAACGAGCCCTTAGGAGCACGTTTGACGCAACCTTGGGATAGGCGTTTCCTTGAAACGCAACCTTTGGCGAGGCGCTAACGCGGGGAACGAGTCCCCGAGTTCCCCCGTTTCCGTGAAACGCTACCTTTGGATAAGCGTTGACACGCTACCTTGGGATAAATGCCCCCTTAGGGTAAGCGTTTCCTTGAAACGCATCCTTTTTAGACGCGTTTCTTTGAAACGCTACCTTTCGATAAGCGTTTCCTTGAAACGCTACCTTAAACGACACCTTAGGATAAGCGTTGAAGCGCGCTATGGGTTCGATATCATTTACTTACGTAGACCACCCGAAAGGGCACAACAAGGGGAAGAGCCAGACTTTGGTTGATTTGAGGGGGAACTTGGGGACTCGTTCCCCGCTAAAGCCCTCATTATATGCTTTGTTATGGGTCCTAAGGTGGGAAGGCCACCGACGTTAGCCACAGATTAGGTTCTTCGTTTACGTTTGTACTCTAGACTCCTTTTCGGAGAGAGCCATATAGTTCTTAGGCTTTTACTTTAGAGAATAACTCTACCAACGGTGTATCTTACAGGGGAGCGGAGAGCCAATTAGATTATGCTTTTTTTAGCCGATATACGTAATCTTATATACGTAATATTTCTATTCAATATTTTGGACTTTTAGGAGAAGGGACATATCATATTAATGTAAACGTAACGTAATGTTCGGAGAAGGGACATATCATATTAACGTAAACGTAATGTAATATGATATAATTATTTGAAAATCTTTTAGAAGGAGGGCGACTAACAGGAGCGGGAACGAGTCCCCGAGTTCCCCCGACAGATTATATAGCATTCTTACGTAATATTGAGATTCATTAATTATTAGAAGGAGGATTAGAAGGAGGGACAGACTACACCAACGGATCCCCCTCCGGGGAGAGCCGCTTAGTTATGCTATTATTGCCATAAAAGAAAGAGGTTAGTTCATTAAATTGAGCTTGGAACATTACCATAGTGATACAAGGGTGACATAACCGGCCATGTTAGACGTGTACCCTAACGAGATGCTTGGATAAAGCGTCTTAGAGACACGATACCAGGAGATGGACATTTACGGGATCCGCGTACCCTAAGGAGGAACGTCTCATGGCTAACTGAAGATACGCGCATTCAGGAGGACGCGTTTCAACGGAAACACTACTTTACAGGATGTTTTCATCCTGATGGACAGCGTTTGTATTACACTTTCTTTGGGGAGGCTTTTCTGGAAAAGCCTACTTAGGGAAAGCTTTACACGTTGAAATCAACTTACACGCTATCTTGGGAAAACGTTATATGCGACTGGCGAATAGGCGTTTCCGTGAAACGCACCCTTGTAGAAACGTTTTCTTGAAACGTAGCTTTGGGATAGGCGTTTCCTTGAAACGCCACTTAACACACCTCCTTAGGATTTTGTGTATAACACGCGTTATGGGTGAAATCTCTTGAACGTATACTACCAAGGGTTTGATGGAGCCATACTTGATTTTTGGGTAGGGTCTGCCGGTTGAACAGGGTTCCACCGATGTGGTGCCACCATTTGGATAGAAGTAAGGTTTACCTTACTTTAGGATGGACTCTTCCCCGGGTTCTATTCCAGAGCGGAGGGGAACGTTGATTGTCTTGGTTCTAACATTGCAATTAGCCTGTGCCATGGAATACACACTTGTCGGGAACTTACACATATACATTACCAATGAAGTTCATTACTGAAATTGCCTTACTCGGTAGTTATTGGACGGACTTACCACGACAAACAACACTTCCATATTAGATAGATTTAGCCTATTGCAATTATAGAGGTACACTTATTAGTGTATTACGATTAGCCTTAATCGTATATGGAGGTAGCCTTGCTCTTACAATTAGCAAGTTAGACTTCATTATAGTAGGATATGGCGGAAGGGTGCTCTTGCCCACTTTGATGGATGATACTTGGTTGATACTCGAGCTTTAGCAGGGTTAGGCCGTCGTCGAGATACTCGACTGAGTGTGACATGTGATAACTTGGTTTTCTACTAAAATTGAAGTTCGATGATGTCTCAAGATATATCTTCAATTATGACTTTTCAAGGGTTTCCTTCTACAAGCCAAGTGTTTGAACTTTTGTGGATCTCAAGGGTTTCATTAACAAATTTGATTTTTCTAAAATTATTATTTCCCTAACTACTACAAATGTTAAAATTTATCCTTCTATTGATGCAAAATTTTTTGTTGATTCTCATTATACTAGCTATAATAAAATTGTGACACCTTCTTATAACGATGTTGATGCAACTAAGATACTTAATTTTATTTTTCTTGATGATATAGTTGTTGGTTGTTGATTTACCATGGTATGTGTTTATTCAAATTTTAGGTTACTTACCTCCTAATCAAAGGTTTTGCTTTGCAATTAAATGGTGTGATGCAAAAGCACAACATTCAAATCATTTATGTTAGGTACTATTATTGTTTTATTATGCTTGTTTAGCTAGGTGATGTTTCAAATGTGCAATGTATCAAAGATACAGGATCATTTATATATAAGCATGTAATGTTGATCATTTGAAATTGACACCAAATTCTGATACCCATTTTAAAAAATATTCTAAAGTTCTATATTTTGTGAAACAATTTAATTTTTTATTGATTTTCTAAAAAGCTTAGTAGATAATTGTTAGCTTTCTCAGTCCCATTAAGCATATAGAATCTATTTTTGCACCATCTAATTTTTGTACGCGTTTTGTCTTTTTTTGTTTTTGTTTTTTTAAATCAATCTTCTTAACCATAAAAAGGTATTAGTATTGCAAGCAAGTGAGAACACTTACATTCAACCAATTACATATTATAATCTTCTTTATTCTTATCATTTTTGTCATTGCGAAGAACATTTTTTTAATGTTTGTCCTTTTCTGCTTGAGAAAAAAGTGGTAATGGAAAAAAATGTGATAAAAATAAAGATGAAAATTAAGTTAATGTTAATTATAAAAATGATCAAATAAGGTCAAAGTTTTTGTGAATACTTTCACTTTCACTACAACAAGTATTGATCAATTTGAATAGATAGCTCATAAGACAAAATTTTTATTATCTGACAAGAATATTATCAATTCAAAAATTAAAATTTTTGTTGATGTGTTAGGGCATGCATATCGATAAGGATTGCTTTGTCCTCTACTTTATAACTAGTAGTAGTTGCACTTACCAAAAATTGATATTTTCAATTGAACATTTCGAATTCTTTGATTGGTAATGCCATACTGTGTTAAGAGTGAGTCCTTGGTCAACTCAAACTAGCTTCAACTACATCACATTATCATTTTTTAAACCATAAAAAAATGATAGGCTCGGTAGTGATGAACTGTACTAAAATATTTATTTATTCATGTTTTTGGTGTAACAACAATGTTATCTTCATCTAGTGATTTCAAATTGAATTAAAGGAAACCACCAAAAATGCATGGATGGAGCAACCACAATCAACATATCACTGCGAAATATGTGTTACTTTCATTAAAATTATTTTATAATTACGGATTGACTTTGCTTGAATAAGTTCAGAATTACAAATGCTGGAAGCATTGCTCTATCGTCATGCTAAATTAAAAATTGCAATTTTGAGTAATTTGTGTCATTAGAAGCATAGAGTAGTTATACACACTGAGAATACAATAGCAACATAGATTGAAGATTTACTTTGCACAAAGTCAATTAATAAGATGAAGTATATCATGACATTATTGCCATAAAAAGCACTGACAGGGGCACTCATTATTGATATAGGTAGGAAAGCTCAAAGGGAAAGCTAATTAGTTTTTTCCTTGCATGAATTAGTAAAAGTATTATCAAAGCATTTACATTTTCAGCCTATTGGTTTTGTATTGGCAACTTTGATTTATCTTCACAAGTGGTGTTTTCGTCTCACTAGCTAGTTTAAAATATTTTATAAAGACATGTTTTATGAAATTTTTTTACTAAAGTTTGTGTTAGAATTAGAGCAATCCACAGGACAAGATTAATAGATTGTTTTAGAGATTAGAAACAACAAAGCAATAGAAAATGAAGCAAGATATTAAGACTTTTATGGTTTAGCTTATAGCTACATCCACAAGCAAAGGAGAAGCTTGAATTCTTCTACACAATGGAAGGACAATTACAAAAGGAGAATCCTTAGCCACAAATCTCTTCAAACTCACAACCACACTTTTCTTACTAGCTTTTACGGCTTCCTTGCTCGCTTGCTTGCTAGTTATAAACAAGTGCCTTAAGCCCTTTATATAGAAGTGTCATAGACAATACAAAAAGCCATTAAACCATGGGGGCTGTTGTTGGTTTTACTAAACCATGGATGAAAAATAGTATGCTCATACAAAGTGCTTCATAAACTACGGATAAAAACTATATGTACATACAATGTGTCACACAAACCATGGATACAAACAAGAGGCCACAAAAGTCAAGACATACCTAACAGCTTGTTATTGTTTTATTGTTATCATATTTCAACCTATTATCTCCCTTTGCAAGATTTTATTAAATCCTAGTTCATGGAATTCTCCTATGTACTATCCATGATGTTTAGTGGTGCTGCTAAAAGTTTGCCATGTTTTTTACAACTTGCAACTTACACAATAAGAATGAGTATGTGCATGTGATAAGCTAAACAAACTATTATCACATCTGTATTGTTGTATTTTAACATAATTTGAACCTAATAAATTTAGTATTTTGATAACAATGTTGCATCAAAATATGAACCTTTGTATCAAAAGAATGCCTACAATTTCTCCCAGATTTCTAAGTTTTATTATCATCTTGAAACCATTTATACTACAATCAACATTTATACTACAATCAACGTTGCGTTGTGATCAGCATGAAACCTAGAATCAATGACATTTTCTTTCTTTAAATTTGAATGCATAAAGGATCATTCTCATCAATGTCAAAAACAAATTAATTAGGAAACCGCAGAGTCATATGCATTATGAAACTGAATTAAAATTGAATGTTTTGTTATGTTGGAAGACAAGATCTATTGGACAGAACACACTTCATGAAATCCAAAAATAGTTTTAATAAGATGACTTACAATCATTATAGCTTCATCTACTTTAGAAATTTGCTTTGGTAATTAATTTCTTGGAGACTTAGGTCAAAGTGTCTTCCTACACACCTATCAAGAATTATTTTCTTGAGCTAAGTCATAGAGTAAAACACCTTACCTTAAAAAAAGGACATAATTTCTTAGATAGATTGTTCTAGCCTATCTGAAAGAGGAACTTTCAAAACCAACAGTCACTATTTTGGTTGTGCCAATGATAAGTTTACTTCAATTGTTGCTATTGAGATCACTTTACATTCTCAAATATAGTTTAATACATAGAATTCTAAATTTCGAAAACAAAAACTTCCTTGTTTAAATCCATAGCTTACATTTTTGTAGCTGTTGGTTACCAAAAAAGCATTGGGACACCAACCTAACTACTTTGAACACAAAACCAAGTTGTAAGCAATTGTGGATGCGATAAAAGTACAAAAAATAATATCCCAATCAATCTGTCAGCTGAGGTAGTGTTGATATATCATTGACTTTCTGCTTCAATAATGCCTTCCATGATTTCCTCTTCTGCTTCAGCATGCAAATCTTTAACCGTACTTTTAACCTTCTACTACTTCAGTGCAGAGACAAGACTATTTGTCCATTCTGTAAATATTATATCCCAAACATATAATGCATGCACAATTTCACATAACAACTGCGCTCCCTTGTCGAATGATTTTAGATTAAATCTATTGTATGGGATGACTCTTCATTAGACCAAAGAGTTTCCAGATTAATGGAGCAACAACAAGAAACAAATCCTCAGAAAATTGATTGTTATTTCCACTGAAAATATCTTCATCACTTCCAAGGGGAAGTATTTTAAATATAGATAATATAGAAAAAAGAAATTCAGAATCATAAATCCTGAAAGCACTGCTCCAACATCAAGCTAAATTAATTAATGAACAATAGCAGGGTTATCTGAACAAATTTTTCCCCATAAAAAGCAGACTATATTTGTATGCTGCTCTTGATAACACGACATCAAATATATTTTTACAAGGAGATTTGAGACACTGACAAAAGCACATAGCTTAAAGATTTACCATGTACTAGTACTATAGAACCATTAAAATCATAGGTACATACCGAAACTAATACAATAAAACACATTGATAAAGACCCTCACAAACACAAAACTATAAAGCAAACTTACTACATTTGATAGCTTTGGAGATGCAGGATTGTGTTTAAATAAGGTAGGTTCCAAAGAACCGAGGAAAGGCATCCCAGTGAAAATACAAATACAGAGCAATTGTGCCACCATATGATAACCCAAAGCCTAATCCAAATGCTACTACTGACACATGTTCATTAACCCAATCCCACCAATCATGATTGAACTTTGTCTTTGTTGGCTTTGTTTGATTTTCATTTTTGCATAAAATGCTGGTAGGAAATCCACACAAACATTCATTCTCTGCAAATGAACTTTCATCAAATGTCAAAAATTGTGTGCTTTTGGGAATCCTACCACATAATCTGTTATGAGAAACATTCAGAACACTTAAAAAGTATAATGACTTCAATTGCATTGGAATTTTCCCTGATAAATTGTTCCATCTTAAATCCAACTGTTCTAGAAATTGTAATTTCCCCATTGATGAAGGTATGCGCCCAGTCAACATATTATAAGATAAATTTAGCAATCTCAAGGTAATGAGGGTTCCTATACTTTCTGGAATCTCACCTGTCAAATTGTTGATTGAGAGATCTATCACATTATTACCTACTATCACTGGTACATCCTCTAGCTCCAGCCCTTTCTCTGTTAACATTATTGTCACTTCCTCCAACCCATACTCATTATTGGCTTCTCTATCCTCTGATTGTTGAAATTGCTTGAGCATGTTGAGGTGGGATGGAACATTGCCATGAAAGTGATTGTTGGATAGGTCCAACACTTGTAGCTGTGTGAAGTTGACTACCCATTTAGGAATGGTACCTTCAAACATGTTATGGCCCAGATTTAGCACTTTGAGGTTATGCATTCTCATCAAATAATCTGGCAGAGAACCAACTAGCATATTCCTCCTCAAATCTAATACTAGGAGATTCTTGCAGTTAATCAATGATAAAGGCCCAGAGAAATGATTTAGATGTGCTGATAGAACCAACAGGGAAGATGGACATATGATAGAAAGCATACCATGAAAACTGTTATTCCCCATCTTCAATATTGATAGCTGCTTGCAGTTTGCTAGGGTCGGAGGTATGCTACCATTGAGCTTGTTTTGAGAAATATTTAGGGAGACCAAATTTACCAGCTTTCCAATACTATTGGGAATTTGGCCGCTCAACTGGTTACTTTCTAAGCTTACATAAATTAGCTGCGTCATGTTACCAATGCATTCTGGAATACAGCCGCTGATGTTTGAATACTTCACATACAAAACTCTCAAGTTTGTCAAAGAGCACAATCCTCTTGGCAAGACTTGCACATTGGGTGATGACAACATGCTGAGATTGTGGATGGCCTTTGGAATTCCACCGCTGGATACTTCCAAAGAACTTAATCGAGACATCATACTAATGCAGTCTGGTATTGCAAACGGAATACCGGTAGTAAATAACAATAGGTCTTCAACCTGTTTTAGTTGACATATGCCTGTTATAAAATATGCCGATAAGCTGAACCACGTCAGCTGCTTGAGCCTTCCAAACTCGGATGGAATATTTCCCGCCACCCTTTCTGTGTCAAGGCTGAATGCAGTGAGTTTGCTCAGATTTCCTAACTCCTTTGGAATGGAACCAGTAAAGTAATATCCCTCCAGCTTTAGGATAGCAAGTTGTGAGAATTTTGCAAAGCAGGAAGGTATTACGCCGCTTCCGTTGCGGAATGACAAATAAAGAGACTGCAAGCGGCTCAAACTTGCCAGCTGGCAAGGGATACTGCCACTCAGGGTGTCCACTGACAAGTCAAGGCTTTCCAAACGAGTCAAATTTGCCACTGGGCAGAGGACCCTTCCACTCACCATGTCGAACGTCAAATTGAGGCGTGACAGCTTGGTAAGATTTGCCAGTTCCCACGGGATACCTCCACTAAGTTTCATTACTTTCAAATTCAACCAACGGAGTTTAGGAAGATTTCCTAACTCGGGTGGAATTGAACCTGTGAAGCCGCTTTCACCTGTGAGAGACAAGTGTTGAAGCTGTGACAGCATTCCCAGGGACGAAGGTATGGAACTGTTATCACTGGAGAAAGACAAGTCAAGATACTGCAACCTGCTTAGATTTCCAAGCTACCATGGAATACCTCCATTCAACCAACCCAAATTCAAACTTAGCGCTAATAAAAGGCTAAGATTTCCTAACTCCTTTGGAATTGAACTTGTGAAGTGCTCTCCTTCAAATGAAAAGGTTTGAAGTTCTTGTAATTTTTGGAGAGATGAAGGTATTGGGCTGCTTCCCATGAAGAAAGACAGATCAAGTTGTTGCAAGCGGCTGAGATTTCCAAGCTCACATGGAATAACTCCACTCAACATATCAACATACAAATACAGCTCCCTCAGATTGGTAAGATTTCCCAATTCCCGTGGGATATTACTTGTAACATCAACTGGTTCCAATACTAGACTCTGAAGATGGAACATATTTCCCACCCAAGATGGTATGGGGTTTGAGAAGCCATCAGCATCCCGCCAGGACAGACTTAGATGGCGAAGCTGACTTAATTTTTCCAACTCTATTGGAACACCGCCTTTCAAATTGCTTATGCTTAAGTCTAGGTCCCAAAGAGATGTGAGATTTAGGAGCCAGGGAGATATGATTGAAAGCTGTTTCCATTCTACCTCTATAAATAAGCTTTCCAGAGAAAAGCAGTTTCTAAAAGATTTAGGAATGGGGCCTTTCATTGCTGTGAAATCAATACTTAGGTATTGCAACCGGCTGAGTCTACCAATCTCTTCAGGGATAGGACCAGAAAAGTAATTCTCAGAAAGATCCAAATAGGACAGAAATGTGAGATTGCATATAAATGGAGACACCACACCTGACAGAAGGAAGAAGTTCAAGTCCAAGCGTGCAACTCGGCGTTGATGTGAGGAATGAGAAGAGAATGATGAGCAGCTCACTCCATGCCAATTGATGCACACTCCATGTGCGTTGTGGCGAGTCCAATTAAAGAGAGAGTTAGAAGGATCTTTCTTAATTCCTGCTTTGAAATGCAGGAGGGCATTCACATCTGCATCCAAAGATGAAGATGCAGGTGATGGAACAGCAGCAGAAGCAAGTGATCCCAGCAAAGGAGAAGAAGCAACAGCAGCATAAAGCACTAGTACCACTTGTATTATGAGCACCGCCATTAGACCACCCTCTCTGTTCTGCATTGCTAATGCAATTGCCATGGAACTCATATCCACTTTGCCTTACCAACGAACTCATTCTGATGATGAGTGCCCAAGCAACTTTATATACAAATTTTGATGCTTTGAAATGGACACTGGCGTGCTTATCACGGTTAATCATGTATGGAAGAGGATAAGGCAATTGAAATGGAAATTGAAATTGCGTGGGCACTTGTCAAAGTCTTCGTTAAAGTCAGTCATCAACCGCCACGACGTTCAGGTGCAGGGCATATTTTTCAAAGTCATCAACTGCCACGGCCTCCACGTACAGATAACGGCAACAAAAATTCAGCACCGTTTTTGTCACGATTCGGACCTTAGCAACCCATTTTTAACGTGAACGTGAATGTGATGTCTCACAAAAATTACATTTCACGGTTAAAACATTGGACGGAGGAAAGCGCATCGTGTCATTCGCGCCCCGTTTGGTTGTTCGGTAAAAATTCATGCCAAGGTCTCGAAAACTAAATAACTGCGCCAAAATTTTTATAAACACGTACCATTCATTTCAAATGATGCTATGTTTAATGACTTGACTTTTCCTCTTAAGTTGATTGAAATGTACAACCATAGCAATAATGATAAATATGAACATGTCCCATGGGATAAGGCAATTGAAGTGATGGGTTTTCCATTTCCTTTTAGCTTTCTTATGGTCAATGATTGACTCTATACGAATAAGTAAGATAACACCAAAAACGATAATGATGAAATTGAATGTGATATGATATATGCGGTGATATATAATAACTGTATCAAAGTTGTATATAAGGTAATTGAAGCAAAGAATTTTCTAATCTTGATTTTCTATGTTGAATAATTGACCCTATGTTATACGATGATAATAAACTTAAATATGATGTATAATAAATAAAGTAAGTAGAAAGAAGTTAAGATTATAACTTTCTTATTGGGTGAAATGTTAAACATTCTAAATTTTTGGATAACAATAGTGGTGAGGATGAATGACATAAAATTGCATTTGTTACAAGACCAATGGAAAAGATAAAAGAATGAGAATATTTTTTAGTAATAGGTGATATGAAGTAACATGTTCCTAAGTTGACAATATATTAGAAGAAATAGGGTATCAATATATTGAGTTTTGAACTTAGCACCTTTGAGTACAAGGTTGTATGAAATGATCATCTAGCTACCCACCACTGCTCAATATTATAAGATTAAGGCTAAAATTTTATATAAAAATATTATAAATTAGCCTTAAAAAGATAATAAACTCTACTACCTAAAAATAAGATGAAGAAGGTAATTCACTTGTAAATATGCCTTTAAGTTTAGGGGTTTCAAACCCCAAAAAATTAATATATTAAGAATAAAAATTCAAACTACAATACTAAAGAAGCAAAGAAGAAACTCCAAAACAACAAAAAGGAAAGGCTTGATGGTTTCGAGGATGTCTTTTCAAGTTTTCATCCTTACAACCAATCCTAAAAAACCTCCTCTCTGGTGTAAGAAAAGGATCAAACCTTACCCTCATTTAGAAGCACCTGAATGGGTTTTCACTTCCTAATGAAGGCTTTTTGTTAATAAAAAAGAAAAACTAAAAAGAGAAATATTTAGGAACTCAGCTGAAGCATCAGCTGAGTTAAATGATGTCACATTGAATTAACAATGAAAGAAAATTATCTAGAGAATGTCTATGAAAAACTACATTATATCAAAACTTTCAAATAACATAAAGAATAAGACGATAAAAGCAACACCAAGTATGAATCAAAAATCCTCAAAGTTAAGGTGTCATTAAATAAAACTTCATATAATCTTGGTTGAAAACTATGTAAATGCCTGCTACACCAAGTCCAGGAGCTATGAGCAAGGGGACAAATAAAAAAACAATGGATGAATATATCTTCCATGTTGCAGACATGACATCTTGGGTCATGAACACCTAAATGAGAGCGTCATATACTAATAGGCAAACCTTGATGAATCAAATACCACAAAGAATGCCTAATTTTTGGAGTAGTGGCATTCCATGCCTTCTAACTTCATTGGTTCCGTAATTGCACATTGTAATTAACGTTCCAAAGATAATTAAATATTGGTCAAATATTAGTATTAGAAGTGAAAAGAGTATGGACAATCTTGGACCAACATAGAAAAACATGATGGTCATTAATCCAAGAAAAATTTTATAAAAAAAACCATTATGAGAATCTTGAATAGCTACACTTCTATCCAAATTATCCAAAAGATTAAGAAATGTAGACTTTGACACTTACACTAAGTAATCCAATGATTATGCATGCAAAGGTATGAAAGGGAGGAAATGCCAAGCTTACACCATGTACTATAAAGGCATGGACATTCAATAGCCTATAGTTCATTATTAATGGGAAGCCACCAAGGAGAAATCTTATCAAGCATAGAGGTAGAAAAAGTAATAATATTAAAGTTGCAAAAATCACTAATAAAACTCTAAGACTTCCAAATGTGCTTTATGATAATAAAACCTGGTATAGTAATACCTTTTGGAAAAAGGATCCAATTGACAAAATGAGTGTCTTTCTAGTAATCACTACCTATAGGCTTACCCATTTAAATACACTTATGAAAAAGAAGCTTCCAAGGCTCTCCGCCATATAAACATTTAACCACCCACTATGCATTCAAGCTTAAAACTATTAGTAATGCGAGCATATGTAGCCTCAAGTGCATTAGCATTCAATTCTATCATATCCTTGTTGATGTCAACACTCCCATGCTCTCATGGGGCCATGATTATCAACATCTCTATCTCTTTCTCTTAATAACCACAATAAAATCATGCAAGCTGTGGGAATTTAAATTGTTGGGTGATGGTCATTAATGGTGGTGGTTACAGACGTTAGTGGCAAACATTTTGGAAGTTACGGCAATTACGATCATTAATGGTGGCAGTTACGGACATAAGTGGGCACTTAATTGGAGAATGTGGGTCTTATTACACAAGAAGTGGTGGCGGTTTTTGTAGCTATTACATGAAACGTAAACATCATTATGGATGGTTGTAGCGGCTATAAAATGGAGTCTAGGGGAGGGATCAATGGATGGTGGGGGGAAGTCCCAAACAGGCTCTGGCTATCAATCTGGAGGGGTAGCTTCCTCTCCACTAAGGAGCAATTTCCTCTTTTCTTTTCTTTTCTTTACAGGCTTCTAGTTGATCTTTGAGGAGGGTCCAAGGTAGGAGTTAGCGGCTCAAAATTAGATCCTTGCGGGTCTTCTTGGTGACGGCAGGAGGGTTCTCTCTCTCTCTCTTCTTTCTATCTACAACAACGTAGGCAGTGCAGCCCATGCACAGAATGTGAGACATGTGATTTTTTTTGGGCTAGCAGCTTGTCATGGTGGTGTAAACATGGGTGAACAATCTTCCTCTCTACAGCGGTGCACAAAAGGCGGCAAACGGTGGCAGGCTTTGAGGACTGTAGTTATTGCCCTATGTGGACTACGGTGGGCAGTCTCTCTTTCTCTCTTTCTCTCTCTCTTCCTTTCTTGCAACGGTTGCAGTCTTCCTGCCTAATAGTGGATAACATCGACTGTCACGGACCAGCAGCGTCAGCAGGACCATGGAAAATTTATTTCTTTTAGTTACTTATTGTATTCTCAACTTTGAGATAGTTATTCAATTTAAATTTAGATTCATTCACTTTAAATCTTGATTTCTTTGGTTTGGTTTACTATTTTCAAAAGGCCACATAGCCCTTTCCAGTTGAGACTGTTCCCGAGTTTCTGTACCCGTATGGGAGGTGCTCTAGGCAATAGTCTCCTAAAACAAGTTTTCTTCCCTGGTGTTGGTGTGACCAAAATTTATGCATCAACACCTTTTTGGCTCTAGAAGGAGGGCTTTTCTCCCGCCTTTTGTTTATTAGCTTTTCTTGTCATTTTTCTAGCCATTGTTATCCCATTTTTTGAAATATCTATTTTCTGCCCTTTTCTAGTCCCTATTCTGTTTTTATTCCCTAAAAATTTCATTTTCCTTGTTTCAAACTTGTTTTATTTAAAATTTCTGTTTTCAGCCATTGCCTTGAAAAACCTTTTTAAAGAAATTTCGAGCCCTTTATTTCCTGTTCTCAAAAGTTCATTTCTTGAAAACTTTCGGGTCTCATCACCCATTTTTCTTTAATCTTTTTCCTTATTATTTTTTTAAATCCTTGTTTCCAATCCCATTTTCAAATTTGTGTTTTGGCAATCCTTACCTTAGTCCTGGGTTAGGTAAGGTGGTTTTTTATGATTACGCAATTTGATAGTTTTTATATTTTATAGTTTTGTTTTATGAGTGAACTCTCCTCTGCTTCTAACCAACCAATCACTCGTCTCTTTGCATTAAGGAAACAACAAGGCTCACGTTTTCCAAGTTTTATTTCTAGGAGAGCCCAGACTAGGATGGTAGCCAATCAACCCCGACTCCCTTGGTTAGTAACCCCTTTAACTTTACTAACTACCACAACATCCCAAAGTCACTCCAAAACATAAATTTGTTCTACGACCCCACAAACCCTTCTAGTGATGCCCACCAACATATACAATGTTTTGAAATCTTACTAGGTATTTACAACATTGTCCAAAATGATGTGGCATGTAGGGTGTTTGTGACAACATTCAAAACCAAAGCAACCCAATGGTTCTTAATGCTTCCCAATGCATCCATTAACTCATGGTAGGAATTCAAAAATAAGTTTTTGATTCAATTTGACAAATTCAAAAGCCCTGCCATAGCATCTAACAACTTCACCAACTTAAGAAAGCTACCTGGGGAAAATGTTAGGGATTACAACCTTAGATTCCTTCACCAATTGGCCTATGTGCCAAGCGAGATGCGTCCACAGCCCAATGGCATCCTCAACTTCTACCTCTCTACCATCGACCCGTTCTTTGCCTATGCCATAAAATCGAACCCTAACATAACAAAAATACAGGGAGCAATGGCTAAGTCCGTGGAGTTAGAACAAATTACCCTTATAAACAACATTCAAACCCAATTTGGAATGATGAGCATTAGCAATCCTATGCAACATAGTCCTCTACTGACTTTCCCAATGACCAACACTATGTTCCAAACTCCCGTTCCCCTTCAAATGACTTAACCAACAAATAGCTATTTTCAAGGTCCCACATTTTCTCCATTCCTACCATCTAACACTGGTTTGAATGAGGATCAATTGAAGGCCTTAACTCAGTCCATCATAAACCTAAATAGGGTACCTAATCCTGTTGAACCCACTCAAGCTTAAGATCAAATGACCTAGATATTAACTTCACTTGAAAAAATTTCTGACAAAGTAGTTGAACTAAAGCGAAACAACAACAAGGGTCCTATACAACCAGAAAAGCCTAGTTCATCAGTCAATGACAATTATTGTCACCTCCATAACACTAGGCAACATTCTAAGAAGACTTGTCCCCACTTTTTAGCATTATATGACGATAACACCCAAGGTCAACAAAATGGGAAACCTCCTATTATGGTCCTTAACGAACCTCATCAAATAGAAAATGAAGAGGTTTCCTCATTGGAGCAAGTTATGGTAAACAACCCCAACCCACCTAATGCTTACTATCGTAGACTTACTGACATTATGAACAACATATAGCAACAAACTAGGAATGATCCTTACACTCGTCCAAATAGAAGAGCTCCTAGTCAAATAAACAAATACTCAAACTGAGTCATCCCAAACAAACACCCCACATCGACCAAATCCACCTTCTATACTTAGAAGAACTATACCTCAACTGGAAGTCAAAGAAGTACATAGGACTTACGATCTAGTTGAGGATTTGAAGAAAATTAAATCTAACATCTTAATGGATGACCTTTTATAATTTAATGAAATGAAAGAGGTGATTCAAGAGATAGTTCATAACCCAGAAACCAATAAAGGGAAATCCCGAACCCTTGAAAGGCAAGTTCACTTCATAGAAAGTCCTAACACATTATCAGTACAAAATGTAAATAATTCCATGATGAGCAAGAAAGAGCAACCTCCTTCTCTTACAACTCGAATTATTTTAGGAAAGAATATTCACAATTTTTTGATGGAGTTTGGAGCGACTATTAGTATCATGCCACTTGAGGTATGTAAGACTTTAGGAGCACAAATGATACCACAAATGAAAAATGTGATTCAACTTGATGGATCCAACGTACCTATAGTAGGATCATTGAAAGCAGTGAGGGTGTAACTTAAAAAATATCCTACATTTACATGTTTCATTGATATCCTAGTAGTTACCATGCTGCCCACCTATGATGTGCTCCTATCTAGGACTTTTGGAGCCAAGTTTGGGGGCTTCTTTAGGTCAGATTTCTCAGAGCTATTAATCCCTATCAAAGGAAAATCTGAATACATGACTATACCTCGAGAACCCTTCTACAAACAAGTAGTTACAACCTTAGATCAACAAAATTAATCTTCAGAAGATCAAAACACTAATATTTATGTTGGGGTTATTGAGGTTGAGTGTAGCGAACATGTTGTAAATGACTATGTGAGTGGAACTACAAAAATAAATCTTGTCTCTCATGTAGATTCCATCCAATCTTGTCAAAGCTCTAGAGAAGGTGAAGAAATCTATGTAGACACTTTGCCTTATCAACAACACGATGGATTTCGTANAATCTATGGAGACACTTTGCCTTATCAACAACACGATGGATTTCGTATGAGTAATCCACCACCTTTAGGGGAAGACAAAGATATAAATAAGACCCTACCTTTTAAAACATTTGAAGGTGTGCAGCATTCTCCTAGAAAGGCTATATTCGATGACCCACCAAGACCTAGACCTATCATTGAAACTTATATCAAAGAAAAACTTTATAGAAAATGATCAAGCAAGTCAATATTAGGTCTTGATTTTTGTAATCTTAAGCATCAACAAATTGTTAAACAATGTTTTAACAGGAAGTATATTGGTGAAGTCTTTAAGATAGGAGACCTAGTCTTTGAAAAAGGTAGAAGATTTGATCGAGAAAATCTTCAAGGTAAGCTCTCTCCTATGTGGTTAGGCCCATTTTGAATTAAAGACATCATTGGCCCTAATGTGTATAAGGTTGCTGATGTGCAAGGAAATAAGTTACCTAGAAATTTTAATGCATTTCATCCAAAGCATTTCTACTGAGGTGCCCCACGTGGACACCTAGTAGATTCTTAGTCGCATGTTTTCTTCTCCTTCACCATGCATTTCATTTGTATATAGTTGCATTTGCATATTTTCTTTGCACTTCCATCATTTCTTTCTTGGCATATTATTTTGATTTTTGCTTTGCATATGATTTTAATAATCATTATGATCTTTTGAGTTACTAGGCATTGGGTCATCAGAACACCATCCGAAAATAATGTGAGTATAATTCTTTATATAATATTTCCTAGTAGTATTACATAAAATCTCTTTTATACTATATATTTCAATAATGCTTTGATTCTTCCCAGTCTTTTTCAAGGTTTTAGTTTCTATAGTTATGTTGGATTATGGAGTATGAGATTTGTGCTAACTTATCATGTAATCATCATGATCATGTGAGTGTAGGATAGGTGATGTTGGAGAATGGTTAGCCATAATCACTAGGTGACCTTGG
>MNCI01032318.1:1241885-1293651 GCA_015680685.1 Gnetum montanum | reverse complement strand
GCAAGGTTTATCCACAAAGCTCGTCTTTATTGCTGTACACAACTTGTGTTCAGGTACAAAGCTGCTCGAATAAAGAACCATTCACTTGGGGGACTCCTACTGTGGGCACATGGAAAATATTCTATCTCTGGGGTGATCAATCCACCAAAGCTTTGCTACTTTACGCCTAGGATTGCAAATGAGGGGAGTGCCACCTCTTATTTATAGATTTGGCGATGGACCGCGATATTGCGTACGCGATATCGCAGGGAACAACGCGATATTGCGTACGCGATATCGCAGGGGATGCGATATCGCGGCCTGTGCATATCACGTCTCATCACTTACTCAACTAGTGGGAAAAATTATGAACACAATATATAGCATATAGCCACTAATCAATTCAACGTAATTTACAAAGGGGTCTAATTTCTTCATTGCATAGAAACATAAAAATACCTTTTCTAGAAGGACTAAGAAATAAAGATGTATTTATATGAAAAAGTTCATAACATTGAACTCGAGATTTAATACCAAATTCCAAATTAAGAGAAATTGGAAAATGATCTAAAAGAGTTGTATTTTTATGAATTGTAACTTTTCCATCACGAAAACAAGAAGAATAATTGAAAAAAATAATTACGGTCAAGTCTTTCAAAAATTTGATTAGTACCTTCATAGAGGTTAGACTAGTAAAACCAATCATCACATTGAACATTTGACCTAGTAGCATTAGATAAACAAAATTTTTCGTTAAAATCACATCAAATAGAAAGCTCAGGAATTACAAGCTAATAAAAAGCTCCATCAATTTTATCATAAGAATTTTCATTCCTATTAAAATCATCACCAAAATGCCAAGAAATGTTAGGCAAATATTAGAAAAGAAATTGCCAAAGAACAATCCTATCTGTGGAAGTAGTAGAAGCATAAATATTGAAAATCCTAAAAGGACCTAAAGCACCTTGAAGACTCTCCTAGACTATAGAATTATCTCTACCATGAAAGAGAATTTTTTTAAGATGAAAAATCATTGATAATAAGAGCTGCATCATCTTAACCAATATTATGATTGGTAAATAATATTATAGAATCAAGAATATTGTTACCAACCATGACTATATCTAAATTGGAAATTTTAATCTCTTGAAGAAGAATAAAATTAGGAACTAAATGTTGTGTGTGAAGGAAAAGTACTGACAACTTTTGTTTGAAGTCTATTAGTAAGACCTCAGATATTCCATGAAAAGATTAACATTGAATGAAGGGAGAGAAGGCCCCCATCTTATTAGAAGAATCAACATGATAAAAAATATTATTTCCATATCTTATCCAATAGCTATAAACAAATTATTAATAATTAAAATATCTTGAACATACTAATCATTTTGAAGATTTGGCATATATTCACCAATAGAGAGACTTCCTTGATGTTTTTTACTCTAAAGAACCGATTGAAAACTATTTGAATCAATAATAGATTTTTGTGATACCTTAGGAACATATATTTGTTTCCCCTTAGTTCTTGAAGAACTCTTTGAAAGTAATTTTATTTGAAACTTTCTCAAAGCTACATGTTGTTAAACAATAGTAAAAGAAAGGAGTGGGCTAAATGTTAAAATACTAGGAAAAGAAACCACTGTAGGATTTGAAGCATCTATACAAAAAACCTTATTGGGATCTATAACATTTGTAGAAGAAACCTTAGCAACATTTGTGGTAGCTTATTGTTGATGTCCTTGCATTTCCCTTTTTTGCAACATAAAAGGACATGAATAAAATATATGATCCTCTTGATGACAATAGTGACATGACTTTGGAGGATTGTAATAAACAATCTTTTGCACATAATCAATGCTGCTAGTATGCAAAAGAATTTCTTACTTAAGAAATTAAAATCCACTTCAATCATATATCAAAATTTTTGGAAACCACTAACTACTTGATTAAAAGAGAGAGCCCACTTTTGACTAATTAATAAAAGGTTGACAATGATTGAAAATACTGATATTAGGGCCTTAGAAACTATGATCAAATCAATAAAATCTACAAAAAAAAAGTTTGAAAAATAACAAGCATGGAAAACATCTAAACCTTGATCTTTAAAAACCAAATTTAAATGGCTCAAAAACTTAAGGAACAAGGTGAATAATCTAGAATTTGCATGAAAACATACATTCTAGAAATTTCTTGAGTAATAGATTTGTATAAATCATTAGGTAATTCATAAAATGGCAAAGAAGTGATGGTTTTGCTTGAAGGATCACCTACTAATTCTAGTGCCATTGCACATAATATCAATATAGTAGCAAAAGATCGACAAAATTTTAAATACTTGACTTGCACAATCCGAAGTTTCCAATAGAACTTCTATATTGGCATAAATTAGTTGATTAAAGGATATGATATGCCTTTAAGTTTAGATTAAAAGGAAAAATTTTTTATCATATGGAAGATGGTTTGTAATGTAGACTTTAAATTGACAAAATAAGAATAATGATGAAAGAAAAGCAAATAAAATTGTGTAAAGAAAATCAATTGTCAATATACCAAATACAAAAGTATACATTTTTCAAAGTTGAATTCTAGAGTTAAATGCATATCTCTTATACCTCATAAGTTTAGTAGTGAATAATATGAAGGGGATGTCAAAACTCAAGATAATTTGATTATAGGCACACCTAAAGAAACATAGCCAATATTATGTATTAGAAGAATTATATAGGGATATAATGATACCTCATATATGACTCAAACTAGGAACTTTTTACTTTACAAAATAATTAACAAACTACTTAAGTCACTTCTTACTAGCTTAATGACAAGCAGGTAACCCAATAGTTAGTGATATTAAACACTTGAATGATGGTTGATGAGTGGCGAGGTACCCCTACACTCAACCATATGAATACGAGTGTTCATGTATGATTTGGTCGAACTCCACAGACGGGCTAGTTATGATATCTAGATAGTTATATGTTTATCGTAGTTCACTATCTTCCCACCTAGACTAGTATTTTCTTTGTCATGTATGGTTTAGTCTAGAGTGAGGTGTATGATGTGGTCCTAAACTAGTGCTACTCCTAGAGGCAATGGAAAATAATTTTGTTTAAGCTAACAGGGAATGGGAGAAGAGAATCTAAGCTAGCCTAAGTGCCATGAGCATCCATCCTTAATCATCTGTACACATCTTGGACCTCGTGTACTACTTCTGGGATTACCAAGCGCATGTTACTTAAGCACTACTAGATATGCTACTAGGATACCAAGTAGTCACTCTTAAATGCTCATGATTAAGTCATACTCATTCCATGTTTAACAACAGGGATAGTAGAGGAAGGTAAAGAAATATTAATTAAGAAAACAATAAATAACAGTTAAATAGTTAAAACTAAGTGAATGTTGTAATGATGAAGTAATCTCGATCTTTATTGTCAGTCATGCATGTGTCCAAGTACGTCACACTCAAATAAAGGTTTCGTACAATTACAATCATCACACTGCAGGCATGCACTGGGGAAAGAGTTGAGATCAACTAAAAATGAACAAAAAAGACTCTACTTCTACACTTCCTCTAACTCCCATGACTAAATAACAACTCATCCTCGATTCAAAGAAAGTGAGGAATAAGTTCATTCAATTACAAACAGGGGATAGGTATGAGATTATTGAATGACCATGGATTATTTCATGTTATAATGTGGGACTAAACAAAATTTGGACACAGACACAAAAGACAAAACTTGTGGAACTCATGGGGTTCTCGGTGGTGGTGACTCCTCCATGGGTGCCTTTCCTTTATCCTGTGCTTTAGGCTTCCAAGATTGATATCATTGAAGAAGCACCTGGCGTTTCTCCTCTTCTATCTGAGGATCATGAGTCATCCATGTTGATGTTCCAATGTTTGATGGAGTTGGCACTTCCTATGGACATGGCAGCTGTAGGAACACTTGATTGGCCTTAACATGTCATGCTGCAAATAGCTGTCATTCCTCTCCACCTTTTTCTTGGCCAAATTATGTAGCGATAGGAGTTCCATAATGGATGCTGAATGATTATACCTCCTGCTTTGCACATTCTGTATGAGGTCCTTGGGCTCTGCCTCCCCCTGGGCGTTTAGTTACACCTTGAGAAGGTCCTCCCTATTGTCCTCTTTTAGGGGCCATCTATAATCACACAAAGATCAATTGTTAGTAAGGTTATTGAAAGAAGTTCAATTATTTCATACCTTACTCATTGCCTTTAATAAATGTTGAATTCTTTGCTTAGTGTGATTTTAGAATTAGAAATTTTTTTCAAGGAAGTTGCCCTAAAAGTTTAATGTTGGACCTGATTTATTTAGGTGACCTATAAAAGGACATGTAATGGTTTTGAGGAACATTTGATAAAATGATGACAAAGGAAAGAATATATTTGGCAATGAAGTATGTGGAGGGTATAAAATGATGTGGTGGTGTGCAAAGAGTGCAAATTACAAAAGTTATGCAAGTGGGTCCTCCCCAAAGCAGGTTCCTACTTATTATGCCCTTACATAACCACACCTGAAAATGTCCACAGGTACTAAAAGGATTAAATGTAATCCACACCAGTTCCAAAACACACACACATGTAGATACTATCGTGATAAGGTGTGAGGTCAATGATACACAAGACACGAAGCAAAAATTCATGAACAGCGAGATGAGGCAAATTGTAGAAGGGATTGCAGAGATCGGGACATGAGATAATTGACTCAAGGCACAATGAATCTTGAGTGTAGGACGTGACTAATGTGACATTAGCTTGTTGCTCCAAAATCAAGACCAAGTCCATTCCTCTGATAAGTGACACTGCATTGTTTCATTCATTGATGGACAACCAGAAGAGCACCATGACACTAAGGTGTACAATCACTTGGCATTTTTTCCAAGGGAGGGGTGATTTGGAATTTCTCTACGACCCATTTTTCTTGATATTTTTTTTATGTTTTATTTCTTTTCTTTTCTTTTCTTCTTTTTTTTTTTTACTTTTCTTTTCTAGCTGCTTTGGCACTTGTCTTTCCCAAAATTGATCTGGAAAAGCCGCCAACCTTCAGGCATGGGTGCATGTCTTTCCAGTGGAACCCCCAGAATAGCATTGAGTTTCTTTATTGAGTGCCTTTATTACTCTTACTCCCATTTTTCATTAGATCTACAAGGATCTTAGTACAACGAGGTTGCATGATAACTCCTACAAATGTCACCAAAGAGAATCCACAAGTTTCCTTGATGTCACACCCTCGCCATTCCCTCTTAGTCCATCATTTTTTGCTTTGTGCATAATGAGCACAAAATTACTTTTAAGTTTTCATGATGACAAGAATATCATCGTACCCAGAGTAGAACCTCTTATTAATAGAATGGTTGGGTGGATGTGGTGAGCTCACTATCTAAATAATTAGTCACCTGAGACTTGATAGCATAGAACAACACCTCAACCAACGAGTCACATGAGTGTTTTATTTATAGATGAGATTACCTATGAAAATATAACAAGATAAAACAATAAATAAAAAGATGAAACAACAAATAAAAAGATGAAAAACTGGAAAACAAAAAATTGTAAAATTAAAGAAAAGGAAAAACATTTATTAATTCTGCTCGTTAGAATGGGGGGTATTCCCCATGACTAAACCTTTGAGCATGGCTAGAATTAATAAATGGAAAATTTGGATCCAAGAATTTTGGGAACATTGGAGTTTGGTCATATCCAAATCATTGGGTGTCCTTTGATATGGTGGTTGGAATATACCCAAATTGCGATTCACACACTTGATTAAAGTAAGCATAGTGGGGCACATTATAAGATGTAGTTAATTGATAAGGAGTTGACCCACCATATCACCCATGACCGTAAGATGGTATGCAAGGATCAATATGTCTCCCGATGTAGTTATATTCATTGCATCGCATGGTAGTTGGAGTATTGATTGGTGACCCTGATAAGGTAATAGGAGGCATTGTGTTCGAGGAGGCAGATGCATCATAGCATTGAAATTGCACTGGGTTGGAGGGTGTAGTGGGTTTGGAACCATGTTGTATCTTTCTTTGGTCATGTCTAAAGAAAGGATGCTTTTGACATTGTGGAGGACCTCCACTACTATTGATCGTAGCAACACAAGTAATGTTTGTGGGTTGGTGCTGTCGTGCAAAACTTGTTAGTACTATTGGTGGCGATGTAGAAGGAGGTGAAGGATGAGAATATTGAGGTGAGGAGAAGTGCAAGGAACATGAGGTGGTGATCTTGTGGAAGAGGATATGGGTTGATAATACTTAGGAGAATGATGAAAATGTGGTGAGATAGAGGATGTTGACTCGGTTGGGAAAACAAGATGCTAAACCTGATAAGCGCTTGGGTTCGAATGATATGAAGGGTGTGATCAGTTTGGGGGTGACCTCCCCCATGACTATGATTTCTGCCACTATGATTGAACACAGTATTTTTGTACAAACTTTGGATGTAACATTCTTTCCCAATGCTCATGTAAATGTGACAGGATTGGGCATTGATCTTTGGGGTGATCATACAGGAAAATGTCACATTGATACATATGATTAGCAATTGAGTTCTTATTCTCTTCAACCCTTCTTTCCGATTGTCTAAGGGTGTTTTGTCCTACTTCCTGGTTCATCATGGTTCTACCTCTAATAGTTTTGGCATATTCTCCACATTTTTCATGTATCCATTCTATCATCTAATTGATCTTTGCCTCAATTTCATCTAGTGATTGTAGTATTGGCAAAGATGATTCCACCTCCTTGAGGTGAGTTGATTTCTCCTCTTCATGATCATGGACCTTTGCTATTTTGAGATTTTGGTCCTGTTGAAATTTCTTGCCTTCTAATGAGTAGCAAGTATATCCTATGCCCAACCATATGAATTATAAGCATTCACATGCAATCTGGTCGAATTCCATAACTCTAAGTTCCCACATACACTAGTTCCAAGACATGAAATCTAATCGTGATGATCATTGTCTTCCCAACTACACTTTTCGAGCTTAGTTGTATGGTTAAGTGTAATTGAGGCACATGATTTTTATTATTTTATATTTTATTCACCTACAATTAATAACAAATTGAAACTTAATTTATAAACCAATTTAACTAATTTGATTCCTACAATTAATAACAAATTGAAACTTAATTTATAAACTAGTTTAACTAATTTGATTGCTAATTAATAACTGACTAGTCTAACATAAGTATCTAGTCCCACTTTCCGTACACATCTTGAATGCATATAACACTGCTGGGTTACAAAGTGTTAAGTGTTGCTAGGATTACCAAGTGTTGTATGTTATGCTCGAAGCAGTCGTACTTATGTGTTTAATCTATTAAGCTTAATTAACTAATCAATTAAATTCTAGCCTATCTTAATTAATTTTACAATTAATGAAAATAGTAAATGTAGAAATAAATCATTAATCTATTCCAAGTGTTGCAAAGTTTGATCAAAAGGCTTGTCTTTATTGCCCTTTACATTGTTGTGCTGAGGTACATTAGTGCTTGAATAAAGATCCATACACTTTTTGACTCCTGCTACGAGCACTTAGAAAAATATTCTAACTCTCAAATGACATAACTGTAAGAGCTCCACTACAACAATGATAAGATATGCCATAAACATGGTGGGTGAACACATATTTATAGGTGAAAACAAATGATATGTCAATGGGGCCACATCAATGCATCAAATCATGCGTTAACAGGGCCTAGTGGATGAGGCTTCGTTGATGAGGCCCAGTTGACACAGCCAATCCATGATTCATCATACCCCCATGACTAAATGAAAACTCATCCTTGAGTTCTTTATAAAACTGGAAAGGTATGAGATTATTGACTAATGACAGGCATACTACAACACAAACACACACAAACAAACACTAAGTGCCCTAGTGTATCGATATACAATCATTACAAAATTTTATGGTGCTTAGGACTACAAATTTTAATAAACACATTCTCCTTTGTAGGCATGAGGGAAATGGAGAAGTTTAAATGGTCCCAGGTGGTGGAGGCTCCTGAGATTATAAGGGACCTTCTCCTACTTTAGGTGAACTCAACGATTGGGGTTGTTATGGCTATCCTACTGCTGCTACAACTTCCTATGGAAGACAAAAAGCATCCAATATGCTTTCATCATCTCCTCCTTACTCTTGGGATTATGCATGGTCCATGCAACTTTGCCAATGTCGGCTAGAATGGGCACATCCCAAGGATAGGGCATTGTTGGGAACAACTCCTTGACATTGACAAAGCATGTAGCAAATTGTTTGTGTTTGATGTCAAATGTCCTGATTGCATCTTGCAATTCCTAGTAGTCATTCATTCTTCTAGTTAGGTTCTTAGTAGTTGACCTTTGATCGGTGAATCTTTCCTTAATAACTTGAAGTTTAGCATTTATGGTCTCAAGGTTCTACTTGGTTTCCTTATGGTGCTTGAACTCTACCTCATACACCAAGTACGAGCTTGCCACTTACTTTTCTAACTCTGACTATGTTTGTCTAATGATTAACATCACCGGGTTTATGTATCGGAGATTGGAAATCTCCATGTACTTAGTCATCTCTTCTATCTACAAGTCCATGCAAATCTCCACTTTGTTGTAGGCATCTATCCCATCAATGATAGGTTGTGTGATGTCCGAAAACGTCGATGGCTGGAACACTGAGAGGTTCGTGGGCATACAGCCTAACCCTGAATCTGTGCGAGGGCCATGCTGGGGAAATGGAAATGAGGTGCCTTGAATGGTCTAGTTGATCAGATAGGGACTTATGTGGTGTTAGGTATAGCCATTTGTAAGAGGGGTTTATGCAAAGTTACGTGCAGGCATTAGGGCTGATTAAGCTAGAGCGTAGCTGGGTGTCTTGGCCTAAGAACAATGATGTAAACATGCAAATATGTATGAAATAGTAAGAAAAATATAAGTCTTATGTTGAGTGCCAAAGAGAAATGCTTGAGAAATGCAACAATATTTGAGAATAGAAGTGCATTACCCGAAAAGGGAGAGCGTAGCTAATTCTAAAAAGGATCTCAAAAGGTACACAATGTACAATAGGTGCAATGGGAGTGCAGTCACAATCTCGGTGGTTTCGGGCCATGAAGTCTGGTATTCGTTGTGATGAACTATGCCTATCTGGTTGGCCATCACAGTGTACCATGTAATGTTCTGTAGGGCTACAATGGGGCTGTAGTGGGCCATGATGTGCAACTCTGCCTCTCTTCTAGTGTGGTGTGCTCTAGGTCTCATTCACCCATGGAGTTAAGTTCTAAGATGCCAAGGAGCCAAATGCCAAATGAAAGTGCCAACTGATCCACTGGTGAAAAATGGAAGCTAACCCCTTGAAACATTGGGGTGCAGGGGGTATTTATAGGGCTAGGGTTAGCCCAAAATGTGGGTTGAGTGCCATGTGGTAGTGCGGTAGGTAGGAGCACAAGAAAAATTCAAAAAAATTTCATAGTTTGAAGGTGACTAGAAAAAGTTCAAAAATTTTCAAACTCTGGCTATTACGCTTGTCCCATGTTACATGTAGGACATAGGATGCTGGCTGCTACGCTTGTCCAATGTTACGTGCAAGACACAGGATGTCCCCTACTATGCTCATCCTGCTCTAGAGTGTAGATGTAATTTAGGGCAAATGGGGTGTATGAGAAATGAAAATCGTTGATCCTGGCTATCGAAGGAACATCGAAGTTAAGATGAAGGTCGATGCCAAGTTCTAGAGGCTTCTAGAGCCTATCAGAGGCATTTTTCATGTGTCAAGGTGGCTATGTTGCATAGCGTGACAGAGCGTAGCATGAACACTTAGTGAAATTTTGTAAATTTTAACTTGTTACACTCGTCACACTATCTACACTGCATAGCTTGACACCAGACTTAGAAAAAATTTGTAGAAAAACAAGACTTGAGGTATGCTACGTTGTCTACGCTACATAGCTTGACACCAGACTTAGAAAAAGTTTGTAGAAAAATAAGACTTGAGGTGTGCTACACTGTCTACACTGCACAGCTTAACACCATACTTAAAAATTTTTTGCAAAAAAATAATACTTAAGGTGTGCTACGTTGCCTACGTTGTACAGCTTGACACCAGACTTAGAAAAATTTTGCATAAGTTTTGACACTTAGGAAAATTTGTAGAAGCTGCCATTATTCTCACACTTAGAAAAATTTTGCAAATATAGCAGTTGGAGTTGACTACACTCAACACTTAAAAAAATTTCGGCAAAGTGCCACCATTTTGACACTTCCAAATTTGCAGTCAAGATGCTAAGACCTAAAATTTTGTGGTGTTCTAGGTTGCCACACCTCTCTTCCTTGTTGGAGTTGTTGGAGGACCTCATTGAATTTTGCCTTAACCTTTTGGATGTGTTTTCATTACTCTCTTTTGTACACCAACTTGATATTTGTAGTGATCTTTGACTTTCTCAAATTTGAGAGCCTCATTCTTCTAGGAGGTAATTTCAATTGCATATTTTTGGTGTAAGGCATGGACATCCTTCATGGAGAGATTTCCATTCTTCGCTACCAATCTCCTAAGCTTAGTGTTCACCTTAGCTAGTTACTCCTATTTTTGATGGATAAATTCTTACATTTGTTATTTTTGTGCATCAACATTCTATGGGTGATTATTTTTTGTGGTCAGTAGCTCATTCTCTTGGCATGTTTGGACTAAGTCCTTTTGAACTGAATATGTTTTGACCTCGACAATGGATTGGTCAAAGATGACTATCACCATCCTTGCCTCAACCTATTTAAGGCTATCTTGAAGCTATTGAAAAGCTTCATCTCTTGTTAGTGCAGCATTGAGGAGTGTAGGATTAGTAATATGGGCTCTTAATTCGACAACCTCTGTAGCCAAGCGTTTGGTTATGTGCTTAATCCATTTTGAGTTGTCCTTCTAGAATGATGCACTTGTCCTTTACCTCAAGCAGCTTTGACCAGGTTGTGGTAATATTATCTAAAAAATTAAAGATATCTGGAATCAACTACCTAGTTCCCACTAGTTAGTTTAGCAACTCTTCATGCTGGACTACACTTAGTCTTTTGCTAATAGTTCTTACAAATGTTTGTACATCTTTGATTGTAGAAACATTTGGTACAAGCATTGCAAGTGCATTCAAAGCTTTAGTGATTATGCTAGCCACCACTTTGTTTGCTATCTCTTGCCCTTAGTGCTGAATGACCAAGATAGTTGCCTCTTTGTCCTCCTTCAAGAGAACTAAAAATGTAGCAACATTCACAGAGATTTTTGGGAATTTTTGTTGTTGTGAGAGAGACAACATCACCTCTCAAGTACTAGGATTCAACCTTGCAAGTAGATATGCTCTTTGGGCTAAGAATATTGGCCCATCTCTCTCCATATGGCTTATCATTTGAGCCACTTTGTTAAGGTGACTCATTACAATATTGTACATAGATGGGTCCCCTCCCCTGGTTCCTACTCACTACTCTCACTCACTCAAGAGATGTTCTTAGATTTTTCACAAGCACTCAATGGTTGCACAGGCCTTTGACATTATTTATTTAGTGGGTGGTGGAGGTGGTGGTAGTTGCTCCTCTTCTTTTAATATGGTAGGAGTCTTGTCTTTCATTATTTCAAACCAAGAGGCGAAGGAAGTATGTTGGATTTTATCATTGACGTAGTGGACTATCCTTGTCCTTTTGTAGAGTTTTCTAATTAAGCATGGAAACGGTAGGGTTTTTCTTCCATGTTCATTCTCCTTGAAATGCTTTTCTATCTTTAGATAAATTAGTTGTAGAAGGTTAACTAGGAATTTTCCACTTAGAGCAGCACATGCATGGGTGGAGAAGGCAGTCACCTTAGTAGGTCTTACTGTCAAATTAAGGTGGTGGGCCACTCTCTTGAAGTATGTTTAATTTGGTGGTGTTAGCGCACTAAACTCCTTACGGTCAATCCTATAACACCACTAGGTCCACTCCCTTTTGGCCTTAGGGTATGCTTGCATTGAGATTTTTGCCAAATAAGTGCCAGAATTAGGCAAACCAAGAGCCTGTGTAATTGCATCTACCAAGTAGGACACCTAGATGTCCTTGATTCTCATAATGGCTTCTACCTTTTTGCTATTCTAGAAGAGATATGTCTCCCCCATGTACCACTCCCCACTAGTGGTAATGACTGACCCCATGGGAGAGCTTTGCAATTATGTCTTGACTTCTGGTGGAGAATGTTTTAAGAATGGTCCAAAGATCAGTTCTTGGAGAACTAAGCTTTGGACATCGCAAGGCTTGACCATATCTAGGTAAGCTTGTGTCAATGTAACCTCAATGCCTTTCCTCTTTGGGATTGTTTAGTCGTAGCCTCTTCTTCGAGAATCTATCGAATAGATTCCACTTTAGGCTCCTCCTGAAGAGGTCCTATTATGTGAGTGTCTACTGCTTACTCTTGGGCTTGTTCTTCTTGGCCTCTTCTAGTTTTGGGACATTTGTCCTTTGGATATGATGGTCCTCCTTCTTGTGAGCATTTTGGTCTAGGTAACATCTGTAATCACAACATGACCAAGGATTAGCACTTAATGTGGAACTTGAAACATTGGGAATACCTTATCTCTTGGGGTAGTTACACTTGGCTAAGTTGTGATAATGGCTTGGTTGATTATTTTAATATTATATTAATATTTATAATTAATTTTAAGTTTATCAAAGTTTTTTGGAAAGGTTAAACTCTCAAAAATTGATGGTTTAATGTTATTCTATTCATTAACCCGTTGGGAAAGTTAGAAAAATTTTGAAAAATTCTTGTTGAAAACCTCAAACCTCTAGTAGCTACAGGATTGAGGAATGAAGTGATTTGGACAAATGATGTGAAAGTTATGGGCTATGGAAAGTTTTGGGCTTTGCAAAAAATCCCCTCTTATTTTAAAGAAAATGACAAATCTTTCAAAGTGTCAGGTGGTATTTATAGAATTTTTGGGTTGCATCGATGGGGCCTAGTCAATGAGGTTAAGTTGATGCGGCTATTGACCACTATTGATTTGTCAAAAGTAATAAAAAAAAGGAGTTTTGGGATGAAATTTGGGTCAAATGGAAGCCCAAAAAGCCAAGAACATGAAAAAATCATTAGAAGAGGATTTTGATATTTGAAAAATTGAGAAATGAGTAAAGAATAAGATTTGATGAAGAAGAATGCCTTAAAGAGCACATAGTTGAATGCATAATGGGGTGCACAAAAGACTTGATTGCAACAATGTCTAAGGGTAAAGAACTTAACTACCCAAACCATGAGATATGCAAGTGAGTCCTTCCCATAGTGGCACATGCCCTTTTTGCCCTTACATATCCTTAACTAATGAGTTTGTGGATCCCATAGTTGATTAATGACTATAAAAAGTTAAGGATCAAACCTAAAGAACCTATTTAGGAATTTCGACACATCAAACTAAGACATTAAACAAAAACATGAAAACTAGTAGTGAGGTAAGTTATGGAGAGCATTGATAGATGAGAGAGAGAATCGAATGGATGTCCTAATCATGGTCACATGAAGTCCCTTGTGAGAATCATGGTTAAATGACCCAATAAAATCCGCCCTCAGTCTAGACCAAATCCAACCACTTTTAGTGACTTTGCATCATCACTGTAGGACCAATCTACCCCCTCGAGACACAAAAATGCTCCCATGGACAACCATCGTTCCTTATTTGAAAAAAACGAGAAGCAAGAAGTGAGAAAGAACTTTAGTTAGAGGGGACCTTCAGGCATGTGTAACATGTCTTTTTAGTTCCAGAACCAGTGATTATAGCTCACTTATTTTGTCCAAGGGATGTGCTTTAAATTCCCATCTCAATTGGTTCCATCCAAAGAGTGCTACTATCAGGATCAGCTGTTAGCCATTGGATGTCCTCTTGCTTTATGGCTACTGTGTATAGGTGCTTTTGAATTATAGTTTCATCTACACACTATTTACATGCTTTTATTGATGTGGTTTTGATAGACCATAACTTTTGCACATCATTGCACCCAGTATCACTGTATATGATGCATGGGACTCTCTTCTTCTTAATCTTATCGAATGCATTTTCCTTGGAAATTTCTAAGGAAAGATCTCTGATGCTCATTTATGCATCAACAGTACTCAACTAAGCCATTCCCATAATGATTAGAAGGTCCTCCGTGTAGTTGTCGACCTTGACCACTAGTAAATTGGTAGGATAGGGCCACCCATAGATAGTGGTTACAATGTCCTCCACTAATCCCAAGAAAATAGTGATGGACTGATCTACCAATTCTCTTCTTCAAAGAAGGTAGGTTCTAAGCTTTGTACATTTCATGGGAAACCAAATTGACACTAGACCCTGAATGATGAAGAACCTTGCATGGCTTATTTCTAGGATTCTGCAAGTAGAAGAGGAGACTTCTAGGATTAGCTCTTTTCTTGGGATGATTACTAGCCTTGATTTAATTAGATACAGTATGGGTTAACATGACTTTGTGAATCTTGGGATGCATTTGGTTTGAAGGACTCTTAAAAGAAATAGATGTAGAGGATGAAGGAGACACAGGATGACTAGCCACATGAGCCGATGAGGGCTTTATAGAGCTATTGGTTTGGAAGAATGATCTTTTATAGGATCTAGCTTCTAAACCACTTGATGGAGGAACTGGTTGTAAATTAACAACCCTAGTAGTGTTACATTGTTGCGACTACACGAGAATTTCACCTTGCATGGATGGAGTAGGCCATAATTAGGTTGAGGAAGGAGGGACATGTGATAAAGGATGAGGAGGATGATAGGGGTATGGGGATTCCCTCTAGAAGATGGAGAATGAATTCAATAATACACAGAAGGATAGTAGTGATGCTAGAATGAGGCATGAGTGAAAGAATCATGTAAAGACATGGGTTGATAGACATAGTAGCCATATGGATCTATCTACCTGTAAGGGTATTGCTACCTTAGCGGTGGCATTCCCCATCACTGTGGGTGTTGCCACTAATGATACTACTTATATGGTTATGCTAGAGCTACACTTGGATAATAAGCTTGTTGTTGGTGGAACTACTTGGGATTGCCTTGAGCATAAGGCAATCTTCTGTGTGCTTACCATCTTGCCAGCCTAGGATTTAAAGTGTACACCCGAAATTCCTGCAAGTGTGACACAACAGGGAACCATCCCTTAAGATGTTCATATTGGTAGATGTCACACTCACCATCATCATCTAATTTTGACTCCACAACCTCTCCTACTATAGCAACTTTGCCCTTATCCCTTTAGTGGGCACATTCAGCTTTCTTTCTTCTCCTAGGATTATGATCACTACCTTGCTCTTTGGATTCCTTTGTGATTTTTAGAGTAGTTTGCAATTTTTCATCTAAATATTCTCACATTTTATCCACCTTGGCCAAAATTTTAGAAATAAATTTTTTAATTGGTAATGTATTTCATTACACCACTTCATCAAGTGGGGTTGTCCTCTCATTGTCACAAAATCTGACCTCCCTTTTTTTGATGGAAGGATCCTATTTATACCCCTCAGCACTTTCATGTTTCCTCAATTCACCTTCTTCTTTTGCAACTTACTCAATCAGCTTTTGAATTTGATGGACACTAAGTTCTAATAGTCTCCCTTGGGCATAGACCCCAAGGGTTCTCCTCATTTTTGATTGGAGCCCATTTATGATATGGCGAAGCTGCTCCTGTTAAGAATAACCATGGCTAGGACATATGTGCAACAAAGAATAATACAGGCCCATGGTTGCATCTAAGGGTTCATGTATTCCTTGTCACCAACCTTGGATCTGCTTTCTCAAGTTGGACACTCGAGAGTACATCTAATATTTATCATTAAATAGCTTAAGCATCATACTCCATCTTTGAATTGATTCCAGCTCCAAAGAGCAGTATGAACTTTCTGCTCCTTTTGTGAGTATCGTGGGAAATAGCTTAAGTTTTTGCCAGTCATTCTCTATGTTTTACAAGGAACAAGCATCATGAAAGGCTTGAACATGGGTCTATAGATCTGAGTTATATCACCCCTCAAATCTAGGAATACTGTTCATATCCAACCTCTTGATTCTACTATCTTTAACATGCTTGGTTAGAATTCTGACTACCTCTACGATGTTTAACATGCTTTGAGCTGTAAGAAAATGCTCATCATCACCATGATTTTGATGACACCAATGATGTCATCTACTATCCCTTTGTTCATGGTGGGACTTATTGTCATTGCCTCACGATTCACCTCCATTAGAGTTCCATCCTCTATGGTTTTGATTAGATTCATAGGAGGAAGGAGAAGATGCAGATGAAGAGGACAAAGAGGGAGGAGGACTACCACCACCATGATGTCTACCACCTCCTCTCTTCTTGTCATGAGCATGATTATTAGGTTTATCATCATAATGATGCTTCCTCGAGCCCCTGCCTTGATGCCCAATTTTCCTTGAACCAAGATTGTTGATAGTGGACTGTAAATTTAGGTTTAAGCCTCCTTCACTAGATTCAAGGGGTGGAGAATCTTCATGTTGAGAGCCTCTAGAGGAAGGATCCTCATTATCTTTTTGATTCAGCAAGAATAAGGGATCAATGAACCGTTTCTCCTTTGTAGCTTCATGGCACTTCTCCTGGTGCTAATTTCTTTTGCATTGTGTTTACATGGAATGGTAGTCTTGATAGTCATGGTCCTACATAATGTATTCTTCGAGGAGATCTTGGATGCCCAACCTATTAAGAGTTTGGAGCAGCATCCTAGGAACATATCAGTCAGGCGGCAACACAATGTTTCCCTTCATATCTCTTCACCGCAACGGTTCATCCTGATGTAGGATGAAGGTGAAATCAGGTACAACCTCATTTGGATTAGTGTACACTACTTTGAATTCTTAGGGCACTGGTAGTTTTGATTCATCATGCTAATGAGAAGACATTTTGGATTAAAATAAAAATTTAGTATGCTTTAATTATAATTATTATTTTTATTTTTCAAATGATTACAACTTTAGCATTCATTCCAACAATCTCAAATAATATTCACTAAGTCCTAGATAGCACACATATCAAACTACAAGTCCCTAGAAATAGTGCCAATGATGCATGATGAGTAGATCCTATGCCCAACCATATGAATCACTAAGTATTTATGTGCTATCTGGTTGAATTCTATGGACTTATAGCCTTCTAAGTATACTAGTCTCTAGGAAGTAAAACTAATCATTGCAATCATTGTCTTCCTAGTTACATTTGTGAGTATAAGGGTATGGTTAAGTATAACTGAGGCATATGATTTTTATCATTTTTATGTTTTATGTTCTAAGTTACCTAAGAATAAAGAATAATAAATAAAGATATTTAATTGCTAATTTAATCTAACTAGGCAACACTTAACTAATTCCAACATAAACTTTTGTTCCTACTTGTCGTACACATCCTAAACATGTTTAACACTACTGGGTTACTAAACATTAAGCATTACTAGGATTAGCAAGCATTGAGCATATGTTCGAAGTGGTCGTACTTATGTGCTTAATTAATCAATATTTAATTTAGCTTAGGATAGCTTAATTAATTACTTAATTACTTAAAACATTAAAGGAAATTACTTAAAATATTAAATGCATAACAAAATAATGAATTTATTTCAAAGTGCTTCAAGGTTTATCAAAAATCTTGTCTTTATTGCTACACATACTACCATGCTTAGGTACAAGAGTGCTCGAATAAAGATCTATACACTCTTTGACTTCTATTATGAGCACTCAGAAAAATATTCTAACTCTCAAGTGGAAAAACTACTAGAGCTTCACTACAACTATGAGACTTATGTCATGAATATAATTGATTAGCACATATTTATAGGCAAAACGAGGAGCCTTGTTAATGGGTACACATCAACGAGTTAAACCCTATGTCGATGGCATCCCATTGACGCAGCCAACCATGGCGCTTCATCACCAAGTTTATGAGATTTAACTTTTTTGCAGCAAGAGATTTTGCCACAAGAGGCTTTCTATATTAAATTTATTCTTTTACTAATTTTGATAAACCCACAATTCAAAGCTCTTAGGGAAGAATGCTGATTAAATAATGAAATAGACCATTTTAAAAAAAATCAGTTATAGAGGAAAACAAAGAGTAAGCAGTCTTTATGATGAACTGACTCAACCCATAAGGTTTTGAAGGACTATGGAGAAAGGTCCTTAGATTTGGTAGTAGAATAACATATTAAAATTTAAAAGCATAGTGTAATTATTGATACAAAAACTTGGGCCATGAGGCAAGCTAAGGCACAACACTCCTAAAGTGCTTGTTTTGGCAAGGCTATTACCTAGGGCACCTTGCTTATGAGCATAGCTAGCCTAGGAATAGTCTCGAGTGGAAGGGAAACTTAATTGATAATTTTAACAAAACTTCAAATATAAGAGTAGAATAGAAACATTAAAGATGAAATATATATATTAAATTAAAATAATCAAAGTTAACACTTCATCAAAATGAATGAGGAAAACATCAAGATAAATAAAGTAAAGGGGAGGGGGGAGGGTGAGGGGAGTGGGGAAGAAAGGGGGAGGGGATGAAGACTTAGAAAACTATTACTTGATCCATTCGCTTTGGTGGTTCTACATATCCTCCTAAAGGTACTTGCGATATGGCTGGATGGCCTAAGTCAGCTACTTAGTTTGGCTCTCAAGCTCATGCAAGTGGGCAATTACTACCTCCTTCTTGGTCGAGATGCTACCCCAACCTTTCTCCCACTCCTTCTCATGGTTGAACTCAATGAAATGCCTCTAAAGCCTTCTACATAGTTTAACCTCAATGGCTTCTTGCTCAAGCTAGTTTGAGGTACCAACTTGGGTAGGGCTAGGGCTATGGTGAGACAAAGGGGTGTAAGATGGAAAAGAAAGGGGAGATGATATTGGAGAGGATATGGAAGAAGGAAATGAAGGGGAGGCCTTCAATTTGACAATACCACTATATTAGCACCACTGTACCAAGAGAGCATTGGTGTAACAGTGACAGTCACCTTTAATTTGAATTTTAAATTTGATTATTATTTTGTTAATTGCCAGTTAAGTTTCATCGTATCATGATGGAAGTAAGTTAATGATAAGGCCCCATTCATGGGTGATGTTAACGTCAACATCAAACCCCAAATAAATTAATCAAGAAAACATCCACTGTTTCACCAATGGTTTTTTTTGAAGCAATAAATATATACGATATCATATATATACACACACACACACACACACAAAATAATTATGATTATTTTAGATAAAATGTACACCTAATATTACATGCCTTTAGAAACATACCTAAAGAAGTTAATTCAAGGCTTTAAATATTTTATTGAGAGACATAAATAGACTAAGGTACTAGTTTGTAGATCCTCAATACATAAGTCAAGAAATTTAATCATGAGATCCTTGGTGGTTTTAGTGAAAAGAATTGAACCAATTATTATTATTATTGTTGTTATTATTTGATTGAAGGAAAGGAAGGAATTCTAGCTATGTGTTATTATTATGAACTCAAAGGGTAATCACTACAAATCATGGTTAAGCATGAGAAAAAAATGAACTTTGCATTCCAACAATGGGATGCTAGCTGAAATTGTTTCTAGTACATCGCGAATTCCTCACATTGAGTTATCTCACCATAATCTGGGATGGATCATCAAATTATGAAAATAACTCAAAATTATATATGTCATTCTAAAAAAAATGCAACCCAAAGAAAAATGCCATGGCATCAAGTCAACTTCAAAGGTAGCACCATAAAACAACATATAGGTAATAGGTAACTTAATTAGATATAATCCTTATGACGTAGCCTCAAGGAACTCATTTTCAAATTCAGTTAATGAAGAAAGAAAGAGTTACAAGGATTCCCATAATCTATAGAGTACCCTTAATAAAATACTAAGTCTTAAACTCAAATATTTGTTAGGTTTACTTCTAAGGAATCCACCTATATTAATATGGACCTAAAGTTATATGTTATGCATGATACTATAATATGATATAAATACAATAAGATGAAATGCATTTAAAAAAAAAAACTATGTATGATATGTAATGCAACATATGTGCATATATATATATGTACATGTAGATGTATATGCATCTGTATATGTATTTACTTATAATTATAATTTATTAAATTACTAATCTACTAGGTGTCCACGTGGAACACTAGTATAGAAATGTTTAAGGTGGAATGCATTGAAGTTTCCAGTGAATTTTTTATCCTGAAGGTTGACTATCTTGTAAACATTGGGGGCTACAACCTCCATGACTTGGTATGGTCCTAACCACATCAGCAATAACTTAGTTTTAGGTTCTTTTTATTCAAAATGTCTATCTCATTTTTGGACTAGATCACCTATTTTAAAGGATGTAGTGGAAAAGCTTTTATCAAACTATCTTTTCATAATGGTTTGATGATTTGATAGGTTTTCCACTACTTTTAAATGTTTAATCTCAACATCCCAAAGATCGTAAGATCTAGCAATGAGGCTTTCATTGGGATTTAGGTAATCTAGGAAGAACTCATAAGTAGGGATTTGCAAATTGATGGGTAATATAGGTTTTTGGCTATAAACTAGTTCGTAACTGGTGGTCTTGAGAGATTCTTTGTAATGAATGTGATTTGTCCATATAATCCATTTTACTTTTTCATGCCAAGATTTTGGATTATCATTAATCATATTTTTGACTCCACCTAAAAGATTCTTGTTGAAATATTCTCTTAATCTATTTTCTTGAGGATAATACTCTATGACACATTTGATTAGAATTTCATTATTCATAGCCCATTCATGATTTCTACTAAGATGAAGGTAGGATCATTGTCAACCAATAATGCATATGAATGTCCATATCAGGTTATGATAACTTCCTCAAGAAATTTAATAACCTCATGATATGTGGCTCTTCTAGTTGGCATGGCTTCTAGCCAATGTGTAGTGTAGTTAGTTGCCATTAGCATAAATATATGTTGGCCTAATTATGGTGGATTGATGGCTCCAATAAAGTCAAGAGCCCATTGTGAACAAGGTCTCACTTCAGTGAGGGGTTGAAGAGGTGTTAAGCTCTTAGGATTGCTTTCTTTGAACATTTGACACTACATACAAGTTTTTGATATATTATGAGCATCAATGGTCATAGTTGGTCAATAATAACCATCCTTTTGATTCTTATGAGTTAAAGATTGATAGCCTAAGTGTCCTACATCATGTAAGCTTCTCACCACATCATTGGCTTATTCTCTATCGAAGCACCTAATAGAATTCACCCTTTTTGATTTACCAATAGCACAATCTTTCCACAATTCTATGAAACTTACTACAAATTTGGGAATGCAAGAATGAGATTGAAGTACCTTTAAATTAGAATAAATGATATGGCCCAACCATTTATGCCATAAATCAATATCCTCCCTTGTAGTGACTATAGTCACATAATCATCCTACAAACATATATAAGCTTCTAAAGTATACATTGTGCTAGTATTTTTACCCTTCAAAACTGCTAAAATGCCCTTGGTAATTTTCCACTGATTATTTCTGCATGAAAAATTTAAACCCAAATCATCAAGTTGAGAAATAGAAATTAGCTTTTTAGAAACTTTAGGAACATGCTTAACATTATACAAAGTGATTTTAGGCAAATCAAGCTGATGTAAAACAACACTTCCTATACCAACAATTTTTAAAGGAACACCATTGGTAGGATAAACAACACCTAATGAAACTACCTGACAGGAAGTAAAAATAGACTGACCAGGGCAAGTATGAAATGAGGCTCCTATGTTTACAATCCAAACATCTTTTGCTATATTTAAAGAAAATACTATAGATGATTTGAATATAATAAAATCAAAGGAAAGCTCACCCTCTATATTATTTATTTGTAGACCTTCATTACTTTCTGATTTTTCTAACTCTATTTTTTCCTTCTATTGCAGTAATGTTTTCCATGCTTTGTAACCATGATAGTCCCTCTTCATGTGACCAATTTTGTGACAAAACCAACATTCAATTCTACTTTTAGAAGTTCCTCTACTTTTACTCCTATCCTTGATCTAATTAGATTCCTTGCTTTGATCACATTTATTAGATCTAGCTCAATTTGAAACTATAAAAGCATTACTTGATGATTGACCTTGTTCTTCAAGAAATCTTTCTTCTACATCTTGAAGAGTATAAACTACACCATCAAAAGAAATATTACTGGTACTCATAGAGGAACTAATAACTGTAATAATTAGATTCTAAGATTTAGATAAAGAAATTAAAATAGCATAATACTTCATTGGCTTTGAAATAATTACTTTATATTTTTCAAATTTAACAAAAGTAGCCATCATATCATCTAGATGATCTTCAAAAGAAACACCTTCTTTTATCTTTTCATTAAAAACCTTTTGATAAATATGAAGCTAATTTAAACTTGAAGCTTTATCAAACCTATTTTTCAACTTTCTCCAAAAAACATGAGGATTTGTTTCGTGAGAAGGAGATGCTAAAATTCTGTTGCTCAAATAGGGATAGACCAACATTAGTGCTTTTACTTACAACCTTTTCCAGTCATCATCTGACATCTTTGTAGGTTGATGCAGAATGAGTATACCCTATGCCTAACCATACAAAACACGAGCGTTCACTTAGTGATCTAGTCAAATTTTGCAGACTTTAGGTTTTTAAGTACATAAGTTTTAGAAAGTAAATCTAACCATTGCAATCATTATCTTCTCAATTCCACTTGTGAAGTGCAAGTGTATGGTTAAATGTAATTGAGGCATATGATTTTTATCATTTTTTCTTTTATGATTTAAATCACTTAAGAACAAGAATAAAGTATTTGAATACTTAACTAATCTAATAACTACCTAATATTTAAGTAACTCTAACATAAGCATTCATTCCCACTTTTTGTACACATTCTAAACACATTATAGCGCCACTAGGTTACCAAGCATTAAGCACTACTAGAACTACCAAGTGTTAAACATATGCTTAAAGTGGTCATACTTATGTATGTTATTTAATTGATATTAATTAATTACTTAGAAACATTTAGGTAAATTGCATGAATATTAAATGCATAAGGAAAAAATTAACCTATTCCAAGTGCTACAAGGTTTTATCATAAAAGCTCATCTTTATTGCCATTCACACTAAGGTACTTAGGTACATTAGTGCTTAAATAAGGATCTCTATACTTCTTTGACTCCTATTGTGGGTACTTAGAAAATATTCTAACAACCAAAAGGAAAAACTACAAGAGCTTCACTACAACTATGAAACGACTGCATAAATAAGGTGGGTAGGCACACATTTATAGGTGAAAACAGGGGGCCACGTTGATGAGAACACATCAATGTGGCAAAGCCCATGTTAATGGGATCACATCAATGAGATTTTGCTGATGGGGTCACATCCAGGGCATCTCATTGACACGACCCAACAATTATGACTCATCATACCCCCATGAATAAATGAAAACTTGTCCTCGAGTTCTATACAAACTTTTGGGAAGGTATGGGATTATTAATTAACTACAAACACACAAAACAAACACAAAAAAACTAAATGTCCAAGTGTACAAAGTTATAATTATTACAGAAATTGGAGTTATGGACAATAGAATTGAACACCATGACCACAAATGACAAGCAAAATGCCTCAAACATCTAGAAGATGATGAAGAAAATTAGACGATCCCAAGTAGTCGATGCTCATGAGGTTTCAAAAGATCTTCTCTTGCTTTTGGTGCATAGGGTTGTTGAGGCAGTTGTTGTGGTTGTCTTGCTATAATGGCAACTGCTAGTGGAAGGCAGAAGGCATCCAATAATGTCTTCATCTTCTCCTCCTTACTCAAGGGATCATTCATAGTCCACACTGCTTCACATTATAGGAAATAACTCCTTCACATTGACAAACCAGGTAGAGAACTATTTGCATTCGATGTTAAATGCCCCAAGTGCATTTTGTAGCTCATGGTATTCATTCATTCTTTTGGCTAGGTTCTCAGCAGTTGATCTCTGATTAGTGAACTTTGCCTTGAGAACTTCTAGTTCTACATTTGGAACCTCAAGCTTTTACTTAGTCTATAAGTATGAGCTATCCACCTCATTCTCCAATTCTAACCATGGTCTTCTAGTAGTCAACATTGCCAGGTTTGCATATTTAAGGTTGACAAGCTCCAATTATTCCATCATTTTCTTGATCCACAGCTCCTTTATATGGATTTTAGCATTATTATATGCATTTAGCTCATCAAAGATAGGCTGCCAGACATTGCCTCCTTGCTGGAGCTATTGGAGGGCCTCATTTACTTTTACCTTGGCCAATTTAATGTGCTTCTCATTGATTTCTTTCTACAATCCCACCTAGTCCTTGTAATGATTTTTCACCCTTTTAAACTTAAGGGCCTTATTTTTCTAGGCGGTAACCTCGATTATAGATTTCTAGCACAAGACAAGAACTTCCTTCATCAATAGGTTTCTATTCTCTACTGCCACCCTCCTTAGTTTGGTGTTCACCTTAGCAAGCTACTCTTATTGTTGATGGATAAATTCAAACATTTGTTGTTTATGCACATCAACATTTCATAGGCTATGATTTTCTATGGTCATGGCCTCATTCTCCCAGTGCGTTTAAACCAAGTTATACTAAATGTTGTACATTGTGGCATTGGCCAAGGACTAGTCAAAGACCACTGACTCCTTAACATTCTCAACCTTTGTGAGTTTCTTCTGACACTATTGAAAAGCTTCATCTTGCATTATTACTTGGTTGAGAAACATAAGATTAATGAGGTTGGCTCTTAATTCGACAATTTTTGTAGCCAAGCGTTGGTTCTCAGCTTGGGCTATTTCAAGTTGCTCCTTCATGATGATGCATTTGCCCCTTACCTTAAGTAACTTCAACTGGATTGCAATGATGCTATTTGGAAGGTCAAAGACATCTAGAATTGATTGCTTGGTTTCCACCAATTAGTCCAGCAATTCCTCATACTAGTCTATGCTTAATTTTCCGCTCACAGATCTTATGAATGTTTACACATCTTTAAGTGTAGAAATCTTTGGTACATATGTCATAGGTGCATTGAGTGCTTTAGCCACTTTGTCAAAAACCACTACAATTGCCATCTCTTGTCCATGGTGCTGCATCACCAAGACAATTACCTCCTCACCCTCCTCCAAATGCACTAAAAAGGTAGTAGCATTCCTAGAGATGTCTAATACTTGTTGTTGTTTCAGGATGGACATCATTACCTCTTGAGTAGTTGGATTTAACCTTGTGGGCACCTACATTTTTTGGGCTAAGAAACTTGGTGCCCCATCCACCATCTAGCTTATTGTTCAAGCTACTTCATTGAGGTGTCTCATGGTTGGTCTATACATAGATGGGTCACCACCACTCATTCCTACTTGTTGCTACTACTATTGCAAGAGCTACTCTCAAAGTTTATAGGTGTGCTCAATGGTGACATGGGACTTCAACATTGCCTCATGAGTAGGTGGTGGTTATTTCTTTTCTTCCTAGATCACCTTCGTAGATACTTTGAGCTTCATCATCTCTACCCAGGGAGCGATTGGAGCATGTCGATATGCATCGTTAATGTGGCAAGTTATGCCTTTCCTCTTTTATAGTTTTCTAATGAGGCATAGAAAGGGGAGTGCCTTTTTTCCATGATCATTCTCCTTAAAGTGCTTCTCTATCTCAAGATAGATCATCTATGGAAGGTTGATGGGGAATCTACTACTTAGAACAACACACGCATGGGCGGAGAAAGTTGTGATTTTGCTGGGCCTCATCATTAGGTTGAGGTGAAAGGCTACAATTTTGGATTATGCTCATTCTACAGTGGTGAGCACACCAAAATCCTTGTGGTCCAGTCCATGACACTGCAGTGTCCATTCTTTCTCAACACTTGGATCTACCTACATTGAAATTTCTATAATATTGGCCCTAGTTTCAAGCAACCCAAGGGCTTTAGAGATTTCTTTCTCCAAGTATGACATAGATATATCCTTGATTTTGGCCATGTAACTAGCTTGCTTATTGTTCTAGAAAAGGTATGTCTCTCCCATGTACCACTCCCTGCTGAAAGTGATGATGGGCCACATGGGAGATCTTTGCAATTGGGTCTTGACTTCTGGAGGAGCAAACTCCAAGAACGGTCCAAAGTTCAGCTCTTGAAGCATAGATTTTTGAACCTCCTTGGATGCAATTTGCCTAAGGTAGGTGTTTGTCAAGGTAACCTAAATGTTCAATCTTGGCCCTGGTGCCTCATCTTGATGTGATTGTTCTATCTCAGCTACTTTAGGAATCTATCTGACAAATTCCACTTCAAGCTCCTCCTAAAGAGGTCATGTTGCATTTGTTTTAGCTACTTGCTCCTAGGGCTATTCTTAGCCCTTTCTAGTTCTTGGCCATTTGTCCCTTGGTTGGGATGGTCCTCCCTCTTACATGTGCTTTTCTTTTGATGTCATCTGTGATTACATTAGAACGAAGGACTAGCATGTGAAGTGTAACTTATATCCTTTAACTACTTTATCTCATTGGGCAGTTATACTTTGGCTAAATTATGATAATGGAAAATTGATTATTTTAATATTATTTCTTTTATAAGGTCACTAAAGTTTGTTAGAAGGGTTTGACTTTCATAATTTAATGTTTTTAATGTTAGTTTATTAGTTAAACCTTTGTGGGAGCTAGAAATATTTCGAAAACTCTTCCATCAAAAACCTAAGGTTTGTGGGCCTCACGATAAAGAGCTTATCTTCTGTAGTTGCAGGACTAAAGAACATGTGTAATGAGACAAACAGTTTGAACGTTATGGCTCCTGGAAGGTTCTTGGCTCTGAAAAATGCAAAAACACTTTCCTCATTTAACCTCAAATGTGAAAAAATACTAAGTGTGGTATGTATTTATAGAGTTTTTATGTTATCTCAATGGGATCCCATTGATGGGGTCTTATTTATGTGGTTGACTTCATAGATGGAATCCCATCAATGAAGCCTATGGAGAAAATTTTTCACATTTAAAAAATTCAAAAAATAGGAGGAGTTAGATCATGAAATTAGGGTCCTTGGAGAATGAGAAAAACTATGAACACAATGAAATGTTTGAAGAGGGCTTGATTATTTACAAAAATGGAGTTTTGGATTGGAGAATAAATCTCTATTGGAGAAATGCCATTAAGGAGTGCACAATTGGATGCAACTGATGGGGTGAACAAAGAATTTGATCTTAAAAATACCTAAGGATAAAAAACTTAACTAGCCCAACCAAGAGATATGCAAGTGGGTCCTCCCCAAAGTAAGCTCATGCCCTTTTATCCTCAAACCAAGGAGTCCATGGACCCCATAGTTGATTAGTGGTTATGGAAAGTTAAGGACCTAATCCAGAAGAATCTACCTAAGAATTTTAACACATCAAACTAAGACATTAAACAAGAAATGAAAATTGGTAGTGAGGGGAATTATGGGAAGCATTAGTGGATGAGAGAGAGAGAGGAATGGAGTGTCGTATTGTGGTCACATGAAGTTCCTTATGGATTTTGTGATTAAATGACTTGATAAAGTCCATCTTAGTCCAAATCAAAATTAACCACTTTGCATTAATACTCAAAGATAAGTCCACCCTCTCGAGACACAAGAATGCTACCACAGATCAATCATCATTCCTAAAAGAGAAGTAGAAAGTGAAAAGGGACCTTAGTTAGAGGGGACCTTCAAATATGGGTAATATGTCTTTCTAGTCCCATAACCAATGCTTGTGGCCCATTATTGAGCCTAAGGGGTGTGCTTTGAATTCCTATAGTTTTTTTTATTTTTATGTGTTTATGGATTTTTGGATGGAAACCACACCATTTAAAGACTTTGACTTTCTCTTATTAGTTGATAGCGGAATGGTAAGAATTTCATGAAAATAGTCATGTACTCAAGAGGATAGGCAATTATAGAGAGCATTGAATCCCCTTGAAGCCACATCTTTTTCAATCTATTCAATTCTTCTCAAGTTTGAAAACTACCAAGCTCACAAGTTCATTAAAGATTCTTATTAAGGAAATGGACCTCATATTTCCAAAACAAGGAATACCATAGAGTTTTGTGAATGGGTGGATGATGTGGACTAACTGCTTGTTCCATGAAAAAGAAACCATGTCTTAGTTATCAATCATCAAAATTCAAAGATAGAATCTAGACATTAGTAATCAAATGACATTAAGTACAAACCATCATAAGCAAACAACTACAACATCATGGTGTCCTATTGGCAATAAAGGAAAATAAAGCAAAATATTAGAAAACATAAGAAAAAAACATCAAAATAAAGTAAAATATAAAAAAAATGGAAAATATGTAAAAAATATAAAATGTTCTCAATATGGTATAAAATAACAAGTGTAAAAAATAAAATATGTAAAACAAAAAAGCGTAAAAATTGTGGAGCCACTTAATTAGTCAGCATGAATGGCCATCTCCTTCACAACTAAGTTGGAAGTATGAGATCTGAAATATTGAGTGTGGTTGTCCATCCAAGGAGGTCTTGCTAGCACTAGCTCTCTTTGGCTTATGAAAATGTTTAACTTGATGTGTGTTGACCACTAGTTTCTTATTTGGGATCTTAGGTTTGTAAATTAACATTTCCCCAAAAGGAAAGGTTTCATAGATGATGTAAGGCTCTTCCCACAATGCTTGGAACTTAGTTCATTGTGGCACATGTGTGGGGTTCTAGTAAAGGACCTTGTCTCCTGGTTGAAATTTTATTTTCCTTATTTTGAGGTCATGGTGTTGCTTATTGAATGCTTTGTGCACTTCATTCAAGGAGAGGGCCACCAATCAATTCTCATGCAGCATGTTAAGATTGATTAGTCTCTCTTTCTATGTTAGACAAAGGTCAAGGTCAAGACCATAAGCTGTTAAATGTGTATGAAGCTTAGAGTAAATTGGAAGTGTTGGAAGTTTTCCATACACTAACTCATAGGGAGAGTAGCCTATAGGGAGTTTCCATGTTAAGTGGTAGGCCTAAAGGGCATCATTAAGTTTAGTGCTCCAGTCTATCCTATATTTGCTAATTGTTCTAGTTAAAATCTTAGTGATCTTCCTATTTGTAACCTTAGTTTGATCATTGACTTGGGGGTGGTAGGGTGTTGTTAATTTATGTTCTACCCCAATGCGTTGCATAAGTTTTCAAAAGATGGTACCTATAAGATGAGTACAATTAACAAAAATCAGTGCATGTGGCATCCCAAACCTGTTTAAAACATCTTTTTGTACAAACCGAGTAGTTGTAGAAGATGTATAGTTCGTGATAGTTGTTGCTTCTAACCATTTCATACAATAGTCAACAATAACCATGATGTACACATTTCCATTCAACATGGGTGTGATGGGATTGATGAAGTTAACGCCCTAGATGTCGAAAGGTTTTAGTGGTTGGATCCATTGTTGAGGTCCTTCAATTCAAGCAATCATTCCACTATCACATTGATAGCATTCACAAGAGTAGATGAATTGGTGAGTATCCCTGAAAAGTATTGGTCAATAATACCATGCCATTAGGATCTTAATGGTCATGCATCTTCTAGCATAGCAGCCCCCATAAGGGTCCTCATGAACATCTTGGAGGACATGCAATTGCTCAGCATTAGGAATACATCAATGAAGCAAGCCATCCACGCACACCTGATAAAGCTATCCATTGATCTCCATGGAGTGTTTTTCCTAGTGAAGATATTGTTGTTTCTTCCGGTGATCAAAATTTTGTGGCATTTCTTAAGTGAAAAGATAAGTAAGAATGCCATCATACCAATTAGGCTCATTGGGCATTTGTTCAATTACAACCCTAGAAAAGAGGAGTTCATCATGAAATTGATCAAAAAGAGGGCTCTCCTCCTCTTTGCTGTCCCATCTCAACTGAGACAAGTGGTTAGCAATCACATTCTTGGTTTCCTTTCAATCTACCATTGTGACATTGAATTCCTACAAAATCATAAGCCATCATAGGACATGGAGGCTCACCATTAGTTTTTTTATTAATAACCAAATTGCACTATGGTTTGTGTGCATGAACACCTTGTACCAAAGCACATAGTACCTAAATTTCTCTAATCCATACAACACCACCATGAATTCTTTCTTTATTGTGGTGGAATTCAGTTGTGTACAAAAAATGCTTTGGCTCACATAGTGGTTGTAATAAGGACATTTTTTATCATCCAACTACATGAGCATAGCTCCCAAAAATAATTTGATGTGTTTGTCATGATGTAAAATGGTCTAGACCAACCATGTGCTCATAGAATTGGAGTTTCTACAAGCTTCTACTTGAGTTTCTTGAATGCATTCTTGCATTACTTGGTCTAGAGAAACGAAGCATCCTTCTTTGTTAGCTCAACCAATGATTTAACAATTTTAGAAAAATTTTCTATGAAGTGTTGGTAGTAGCCAGTGTTACTAAAGAATGATTGAACACCTTTGACAGTTTTTGATTGGTGGGTAATTCCTTGGATGATCCTTATTTTTTAAATGTCCACCTCTATCCCTACTTGTGATATTCTATGTCCCAAGAGAATGTCCTCCTTGACAATTAGATGTTTCTTTTATGAATTAAGCCAAAGGTTGATCTCCACACACTGTTTCAATACTTGCTCAAGGTGGTCCAGGGCTTACTCAAATGTAGAGCCATAGGTGAAAAAGTAATCCATGAAAATTTCCATCCTAGTACCAATTTGCTGTTGAAAGATGCTCAAGACAAGGTGTTGGAAGGCTATAGGGGCATTTCACACACCAAATGACATCTTTCTATATGCAAAAGTCCTCCAGGGATTCATGAATGTTTTTTTTTTTGGGCTGATCTTTGGGTGCAATTTGAATTTGGTTATAGCCACTATAACCATCCAGAAAGCTATAATAGCAAAGCCCAAAAATGATATCCAACACATGGTCCACAAATGGCAATGAAAAATGATCTTTGTATGTTACCATGTTTAATAGCCTGAAGTCAATACAGATCCTTCACTTTCCACCTTTCTTTAGCACTATCACGAGTGATCTAACCCACTCGCTATTCACAATGATAGATGAACACCACCTTGAGAAGTTGTTCAATCTCCTCCTTGATGATCTACTTTAGTTTGGAGTTCAACCTCTGTTGTGGTTGCCTCTTTGGCTTTATGGAAGGATCTATATAGATTTGGTGCTAGCATATCCTAGGATCAATCTCAGTGAGTTCAGGATGTGACCAAGCAAATCTTGTTGGTAATTTGTTAACCACCTTTAACAACTTCTCTTTTTGTTTAGGAGTAAGATTGGCATTAATATCATTGACTTGCCATTGTTCAGAAAGCATATTTCATGTTGGTAGGTAGAGTTTTCAACTCTAGGGACTTATGTTTGAAACTTTTAGTGATTTCCAACTCTCCCTAATTGATGTCATCAAGTTCATCATTGAAGAGTTAGTGATAAACTTGCTTCAGATCATCCATGCCTTCAACATAGGCACTTGTCAAGCTCTCAGTTGCTTTCATGCAAATTGTTGAGCTGCTATCAAGATCAACTATTAGCCACTGGGTGCCCTCCTAGTTTGTGGTTGTTATGTATAAGCACCTTTGAAATTCTATCTCATTTGCATACTATCTGCATGCTATGATGGATGTACCTTTTATAAACCATAGTTTTAGCACATAGTTACACCTTGTATCATTGTACGTAATGCATGGAACTCTCTTCATCTCTATCTTTTTGAATGCATTTTCCTTGAAAATATCCAAGGAAAGGTCACTGATTCCTAGTCATGCATCAATGATACTTAACCAATCCCTTTCCATGATGATTAGGAATTCCCCCTTGCAATTATCAACACAGATCACTAGGAAGTTGGTAGGATAGGATCACCCAAAAACATTAGTTACGATGTCCTCCACTAGTCCCAAAGGAATAGTGATGGACTGGTCTACCAACTCAAGACGAATGTTGCTCTTCTTAAGTGGAGGTAGGTTCTAGGCTTTGCACATCTCATGAGAAATTATATTTACACCAAAACCTGAGTCCAGAAAAGCCTTGCAAGGTTCATTCTTAGTGATATGTAGGTAAATAAGGGGACCCCAAGATCATTTTTTTGGTTGGGAAGGTAGCCAACCTTAATCCAATCAGTTACTGCATGGGTTAACATGATGGTATGTACCTTAGGAGATGTTTGGTTTAAAGAGGACTCGAACGAAGTGGATGCTGAGGATGAAGGAGTAGCAGGGCTATTAGCTGTGTATGTCTGTGAGGGCTTTGTAGGATTGTTAGTTAGGAAGAATGGTCTTTTTCAAGATTTATTTTTCAAACCACTTGGCTAAGGTGCCAACTATAAGTTAATAACCTTGGTGGCATTATGTTGCTGTAACTAGGCTAGAATTTCATCTTGCATTGATGGAACATGCAGTAATTGAGTTGAGGACAAAGGGACATGTGCAAAAGGATGAGGAGGATAGTGAGGAAATAGGGATTCCCCTCTTAGGGATTGGGCTCTATAGTATTTAGCAGGATAGTAGTGATGCTAGAATGAAGTGTGACTGGAAGAGTCATGCGGAGAAATGGATTGCAATACATAGTACCCATATGGATTAGGCTATTGGTGAGGGTACTGCTACCTTGGTGGTGGCATCCCCCATGACTGTGGATGTCGCCACTGATGGTACTACTTAGAAGGTTGTGGTGGAACTCCACTTGAATAGTAGGGTTATTGTTGGTGAAACTACCTAGAATTGCCTTAAGGATAAGGTAACCTTCTAGGTGCTTACCTTTTGACCAATTTAGGCTTTAGAGCATACACCCAAGACTCCTACAAGTATAACACAATGGGATAACATCCCGTAAGATGTTCATATTGGTATATGTCACACCCACCACCATCATCTGTTTTAGACTCCATAACCTCCTCTATTGCAACAACCTTGCCCTTACCCCTTTGGTGGGCACATTCAGCTTCCTTCTTTCTCTTGCAATCAAGATCACTACTTTGCTGTTTGGATTCCTCTATTATTTTCATAGTGGTTTGGAATTTTTCATCCAAAGAATCCCACATTTGTTTGACCTTAGCAGAAATTTCAAAATAGATTTAAGAGTCGATAAGGTCTTTCATTGCACCACCTCATCAAGTGGTGCCTCCTTCTCATTGTCACAGAATCAACCTTTCCTTTTTTTTGATGGAAGGGTCTTGGTTGTACTCCTTCACACCTTCCCTTTTTTTTAGCTCTCCTTCTTCTTTGACAACCTACTTGATCAACTTTTGAATCTAATGAACTCTTAATTTTGAAAGTCTTCCTTAAGTCGAAGCCCCAAGAGTTCTCCTTGTTTCTATTTAAATCCCATCTATGAAATGGAAGAGTTTCTCCCTTTAAGAATAATCATGGCTAGGACATTAGTGCAAAAGAGAATAGTACCTACCTATGGCTGTGTCCAAGGGTTCATGTGTTTCTTGTTTCAAACCTTGGATTTGATTTCTCAGGTTGGACACTTGGGAGTACGTCTGATACTTATCATTGAATAGCTCAAGCATTGTACTCCATTTGTGGATTGATTTTGGCTCCAAAGATCGGTACCAACTTTTAGCTTCTTTGATGAGTGTCCTTAGGAATAGTTTTAATTTTTGCCATTTGTTCTCCATGTTCTACAAAGAACATGCATTATGAAAGGCTTGAAGATGGTTCTATAGATCTGAGTTGTATCCCCCTTCAACCTTAGGGATATTGTTCATATTCAACCTCTTGATTCTACTATTTTTCACATGCCTTGTTGGAATTCTCATTGCCTCTGTGATGTTCAACATGTTTCGAGTTGCAAGTAAATGCTAATCATAGTCATGACCTCTACAATAACAATGATGCCTATGATGCCCTCTATATTTCCTTCTTTCGTGATGGCAAGCCTCCCTTGATTACCCATGTCCCTAGTCTCAACTAGTCCAATGGGTCCTATGATCATCTCTGTCCCATCGATCATCTCCATCCTAGTCACATCCTATGTGGCTTCAGTTAGAGCTAGAGGAGGAAGAAGAGGATGGTGAAGGTGAAGACGAAGGAGGCCTAGCACCACCATGATGCCTACCATCCCCTCTTTAGTGGTCACAACTATGATCATCATAATGATGCCTATCCTTATCCCTGCCATGACTCTCACCTTTAAATCCCCCATGATCATGGGATCCATTCTTTCCTAAACCAAGATTGTTTATAGTGGAGTATAAGTTTTGGTTGAAGCCTCCTTTGTTAAAACCAAGGGAAGGAGAGTCAGTATAGTAAGACCCTCCAAAGAAGTGATACTCATTATCTTGTTGCCATAGTAGGAATAAGGGGTTATTGAACTGTTTCCCCTTCAAAATTTCATAGCACCTCTCACGTTGTCGATCTCTTTTGCATTGTGCCTCAGTGGGATGGTAATCCCTATAGTCATGGTCCCACACAATGTATTCAACATGGAACCCCTAGATACTTAACCTCGTAAGAGTTTGGAGTAGCATTGTAGGAATTGATTGATTAGATGGCAACACAAAGTTTCTCTCCATGTTCCTCCATTACATTTGTTCATCCTAATGTAAGATGAAGGTGAAGTGTGGCACATACTAATCAGGATGGGTATATATCACTTTGCATTATTAGGGCACTCATTAATTTGACCACTCATTCCTTAGTTGATTGGATGTATGCTCAAACTTTGGCAAAGAATCATCCCTATGAGAAGAAGATATCTTAGACTAAGAGAAAAATAATTATTATTATTTTGAATGATTGTGACTTTAAGGTTCATTACAATGATTTTGAATATTTTTTACTAAGTTCTAGATAGTACACATAGCTAACTAAATTTTGTGGCAATGATGCTAATGATGAGTAGCAAGTATACCCTACGCCCAACCATACGAATCACTAGTGTTCACTTAGCAATTTAATAGAATTCCATAGACTTTAGATTTCTAAGTACATTGGTTCTAGAAAGTGAGTCTAACTGTTGTAATCATTGTCTTCTCAGTTCCACTTGTGAAGTGCAAGTATATGGTTAAGTGTAATTGAGGCATATGATTTTTATTATTTTTTCTTTTATGATTTAAGTCACCTAAGAACAAGAATAAAGTAATTGAATGTTTAACTAATCTAATAACTAGCTAATATTTAATAAATCCTAACATATGCATCCATTCCCACTTTTGCATTGGTAATGCCATTGCCATAGACATGAAATTCATGTCCAATTTGCATAGAACTCCCTTGTTGCCAAAAAATTGTTAGGGCAATCTTATATAAACCACAACAATGGTGAGGAAGCCAACAAGGGTGTAATAAAATAAAGTTGGACAAATGCTTAGGGAAACATTAGAGAGCATTAAGTCCATTGCACTTTGAGTAGTGCCTTGAAAGGGCCCATAGCATTTTTCATGCCTATGAGAGTCTTTGTCAAAGCTAAATCATTATGCCTCCATCAAATGCAAATGAAAGAAAGAAAAAATATAGTAGGATGTTTTGTTGTGAGTTTTGTGAACAAGAGAATTTATTATAAAAGCAATAATATATAGAAAAGGTAGAAACTTGTACAATTGCAAGTTAAAATCACATTGCAAGTTAAGATTTTGTATTGATGAATAGGATTTAAAATGAAATAACAAGCATTAATATTTCATAGAAAGAGAATATTTTGACTTATTGACATAATTATGTTAAAATAAATACTTATTGGGATTTTTTCCTTTTGAAGGTAGGCTTGATCATTTATATAATGAAAGGGGTGAACCTACAAATCAGCAATTACAATAGTATCATCATAGAAAGTAGAAGATCCTTTAGCAAAACAGATAAATACTCTAACCAATCAAGATGCCTCGGGAATTCCTATAAGGCATCAAAACCAAAAACCAAAAAATAATCATGTGCAACATCATGAAATTCATTTAAAAAAAGGGTATATATTCAAAAAAGCAGAAGAACACATAATTTATGGGTGCCACAATGGTTGATCTCACAAAGATTCACAAACATTAAATGTTGCCATCGTGCATTCAAGGATGTTTTTCTACAAGTGAAATTTTTTTCAAGATGTATTTATAAGAAGAGTTTAGGCACTTTGCACGAAAAGTGTGACCATTCCACCTGAGCCAACAACCTCTACCCATAATGAAATTGCATGCAAGTGGCTTTAAATGATGGGCCCTTTTATAATCATTGCCCAATGCTTATTCCACAGGATCCTAGTCCACATGCACATAAATTAACTTACAACCTTTATAAATAGATATTCCTTGAAAAGGTGTGCTGTAGTTTCAATCTCCTTATAGCAAAGGATACATAAAAAGCCATGGCAGAATCCTATCATTGAAGTTTTTCCTAAGTGAGCATTGCATGATGAGCTAACAACCAAGCAAAAAAGCTTACCTTTGGTTGACAACACAATGTCCAAATAAGTCTATTATTAAAGTTTTAAATATGATGAACAAAATTAGTGCATATGAGTTCCTAAAGATTTGATAGAAAATCAATATTTTATAAGGCAATTTTATATGAAATGTTACCAAAATTAAAGGTAACTCAAAAATTTAAATAGAAATAACTTTTGAAGGAGTATCATCCACACCCATATAATCCAAGTTGAGATCATTGCCCAAAGTGTCACTTTGATGAAACAGCACAAAATTATTGCAAGAAAATATATTACCAAAAATAGTCTTGTGAATATTAAAAGCCCTAAAAGGATTGCTAATAAAGACTCCTCTTTTAACGGTAATCTAAAAGCTAAGATATATCATTCCCTTTCCTTGTTAGAATGTGAACTCTACCAAATTAAGTTCAATCTTATTAATGAAACTTCTCTTTCCAAATGATCTATCATAATTATTATTTTTGAATTTGAAACTAAACCTCCTCTTCCAACATGCCTGTGATTTTCTCAAGGCCCATTTGTTTCAATGATGACAGTCAACACAAAAAAGAGATTTAAAATTGATATGATGCCAAATACCATGAATGTATTGAAAATTCTCATAGATTTTGTCATATTCAACAATGTGTGAAAAGCAATCAAATTTGCAACTCAATTAGACATGGCAGCCAATTCTCAGCATTCACTTCTGAATCTCATACAGTACATTTCAGAATAGATGACCTAAAGCAAGGTTACATTCTTTGTATAAAGAAGATAATGTGCAGAGATAATGAAATAATAACAAATAGTCCATCTTTACTAGGCAACCCACTATAAATCATGATTGAGATTGGTCCATCCAAACATTCTCAGCAATTTTTTTTAGCAAGCAGGTTCTCAGTATCGATTGAAATGGAATCAATCAAATAAATAAAAGCTTTGCTTGCACTAAATTACACAAAATAAGAAAACAATGCAACATCAACCAATGAATGATAAAAGAGCATTCAGGCATCAACTGCTTTTTTTCTTATACAGGGTGCAATTCAATCGAACCCGTGAGGACTGTACCCTTGAGCTATCAAAAGCCCGCAAACAAAAAAACCAGTGTCAAAGTGAAAGTGAACATTTAATTGCATTGAGGCCCACGTTATCAGTTATAAATGATGATTAAGATGGGTCGGCGCTACCAGTGCTGAGCCCGTCGCAAGATTTCAGGATGAAGGATTTGCTGAGCGTGTTGTGACGAAAGAAAAAGACGAGTACTGCAATAACACAGATAGACACGTGTCTGCATCATTTCAGAAAAAATGACCCTGTCCAGATCCGCGAAGATTCCAGAACTCGCCACCATTGGATGAAAAACGGAGCAAAACCGGCGCAAAAGTCACTGAAATCACAGAAGCTGACCTCGTGAGTTTCGACAAGAAATCGACTTCTTCTTATCGGTGAACAGCAGCCAAAGTCACAAGATTACGTTGCTGCTGCATTTTTCACCACACCCAAACCTGCATCCATGTTTCACCCACTTCTCTAACTATCTTGATTCTTGCATGTCCAACGCCCTGCAACCACGTATGTCTCGCTTTCAATTTTCCGCTATCTGTCATATCTATTTTATGTCTTTTCCACCATTTTTGCTAGTGCTGGGCGGACCTCTACCGTCGGGACTTTCGTGCATTCATTGGCTTTTTCAAAAAAATAAAATGATATGGACTATTAATGTTGGGGTGAGGGTCCAAAGAGGAAACTGAACGTAGCAAGCTTAGTTGGTTAAAAAATAATTAAATTATTAACGGAACTTAAGGTAGGAGGTATGTATACTGTATCATTGAGGAAAAATGGTGGAAAGAAAAGTTAATAGTTATGTTTAGTTACGAGATGAAAGAGGAAAGTCAAGGTAGGTGAGAAAGGAAATTATAAAATAATATTACCCTTAAGTGTAGATTGGGCAACCCTTTCTTTATTTGGGTTTATTTGTTAAGCATATGTTTTGTGATGTGCAAGTAAAAGGTTTTATTCAATTTATTTGGGTTTATTTGTTAAGCATATGTTTTGTGATGTGCAAGTAAAAGGTTTTATTCAAAAGACAGTTAATCACCTTTTTTGTCTTTCCTTTCCTATGTTTGTGATTATGAGTTTTAAAACACTAAATTATATTTGGATAGCAATGGGATGTATTTATTTTTCTAGAATGCAAAATTCTTTGGTGGTAAGACTCTCTTGAATACATGAGAATGGTAATATGCTTTGTAGGTATGTTATGGAAGTGTTTTAGATGCAAGATACATGCTTTGCATGTAGTCATTTAAGTAATTTGACAATATTTTTTGAGTGAAATATTGCAGGTACTATAAGCCATTGGAGATAGTAATATTTGGAGTACAAACTTTTTAGAATTATTTTAATTGAGAAGTCAATTAAACATAACATAAACCAAATATGCGCTAAACAAATATTTCCAATAGAATGAAAACTTGATTTTCAATGTTTACAAGTAATAGTGTTTAGTGTATATCATTATAAACTTCTAATATTATATTCTTAATTTTTTAGTTAAATTAAAATTTCAAATAATATTATGCGTGCTAAAAGAATAGAATATTTTTGTGTATATAAACAAACAAAAGGAAATAGCATGAATAATGAAGAATTAGAAGCATTGTGAGAACATGGAAGAATTTATAAAGAAAATTTAAGAAAATGATAGAAATTAGTAACTAATACAGGTAATAAATAGTTCATCCTTTATGCCAATGCAAAGTAGAGAGATTAAAACAAAAGGAAATAGCATGAATAATGAAGAATTAGAAGCATTGTGAGAACATGGAAGAATTTATAAAGAAAATTTAAGAAAATGATAGAAATTAGTAACTAATACAGGTAATAAATAGTTCATCCTTTATGCCAATGCAAAGTAGAGAGATTAAAACAAAAGGAAATAGCATGAATAATGAAGAATTAGAAGCATTGTGAGAACATGGAAGAATTTATAAAGAAAATTTAAGAAAATGATAGAAATTAGTAACTAATACAGGTAATAAATAGTTCATCCTTTATGCCAATGCAAAGTAGAGAGATTAAAACAAAAGGAAATAGCATGAATAATGAAGAATTAGAAGCATTGTGAGAACATGGAAGAATTTATAAAGAAAATTTAAGAAAATGATAGAAATTAGTAACTAATACAGGTAATAAATAGTTCATCCTTTATGCCAATGCAAAGTAGAGAGATTAGAGTAGACAATGTTACATTAGTAGAATTTAATGATCAAATAAGTTTACAAAAACTTTAAATAATTATGCAAACTCAATCAAAGCATGTTAGAAATAAGCCTTAAGAAAACTTTAAAAATTTTAAATATGAAGTTAAACCAAATATTAAAAGTGCTTAATTCATATTCCAAAATTGTTTACAAACTATTTCAAATGAATTTAAATGTAAAACATGTAATAAAAGAATATTTATGATGTTAACTAAGAAGAAAAATGCCATCTTGAAATGTCGAAGATGTAAAAAAGACAACTACCCTAAATATTTTTCCATATCATATTATCCATAAGAAAAAGTGATAACGTCAAATTTTGGCGAACTATGATATCGTAGCACTAGCTATGTCATTGTATATGCTATATTGCGGGATGTGTGCCAACCCATAAATACAGCACTTAGGTGCATGGATCTGCAAGAGATTTCATTCCATAGTAACGTAACTCTTTCAATTTGTTTCCATGATTTTAGTTCTAAGTACTTAGCAATGTATGCCCACAGTGTGGTGTTGAGTGATTGTATGGAGTCTACATTTGAGTGAAGTGTACTTGGACACATTTCATGATCAATAATAAAGATTGAGATTGCTTATCATCATTGTAGCATCCACTTAGTTTTTTTAATGTTTACTTAGAATAATATTTACTATTTTCACTTAGATTGCTAATTACTGCTTTCTTAGCTAATGTTTACAATTCCATGCACTTTACTTTCACTGTTATTAAGCAATATGGATATGACTGATTTCGAGCACTAAGTGTAGTCATCTGGTAACCTAGTTGTGTTATCGCTTGGTAGCCCAATAGTGGTACAGTTGGTAATCCTAGTGATGACTACATGAGTCCAAGGTGTGTATGGNCAGTTGGTAATCCTAGTGATGACTACATGAGTCCAAGGTGTGTATGTTAGATTAGGACTGAATATCCATCACCATAGGATAGAATAAAATTGTTTATTGTTTTCCCTAGAATTAGAAACTCTTTTCATTTTACCATGTATGCTAGGAGCCAAATGGCCAAACAACATCAACATATCATATACCTCACTGTGAGTTAAACCATGCCCATAGATTTCACTAGCTCACATGGGAAGACAATAGTCTCAAACTTTAATCAATTACTAACATTTTCACATTGGCTCATTTACATATTATGATCTAGTCACACGTGAACACCTTTGACTTGTATGGTGGGGTGTTGGATTACTCCACTACTCATCATTAGCACCATTGTTGGGGACTAGTCAATGTATGTTGAGTAATTGATTTCACAAAGTTTGTTGTGTCAGAACTCAACATTAAAATTCATAACTCTAAAATAAGCATACTTAAACAAATATCTTAAACCATAATATGGTTTCAAACAAGGATACATCACCACCTACCAAGGAACTACAGAGAAGCTATGAAAAAATCAACAAAGAAGAAGATTGAAGCATGCCAATGCAAATAAGGATTTCATATGCTCATCATAATCGTTATTATCTTGATTTTACCTTCAGCTTTTATTAGAACAACCAATTAAGGTGGAGAGATCTTCAAGGGAACATTATTCTACTACCAAAACATTCAACACCCATCCTACTCCAAACTACTCTCAAGGGGTGAAATTAAGTGAAGCACTTGGAGGGTATCATGTGACCAAACACATGACTAGACCCTATGAGCCTATTGACAATCAATTAATGAGAGACAATGCCATGGAAACCAAATATGAACAAGACAAAGGAAAGAAAGTCAACTTTCCTATTATCTTAGAAGAGCTTGATGGAGATGCATTCATCATTGAACAAATCCACCAAAATCATGAATTCTAGTCAAAAATGTCTATCATCTAATTGGAGGAACCTGTCAAGAATCAATCATACTCCAACTTAGTAGAGATACTTAAAAGGTGTGCAAAAGACTCAAGGCATAAGTAGGACTCAAGGAAAAGAGTTCTTGGTGGATCTCACAAAGAAGAACATTAGAGTCATCATAGGAGGACAAGTCAGCAGCATTCTCCTACTATATCATCTACATTTGATCATCAGTAGACTTGCATAGATGGAGGAAAAGGTACAAAGACCATGACAGGAAAAAGAGAAGGACTCATGATCATTATGATCATCATTCAAGACATTCTGATTCAGAAGATGAGGACTATGAAAAAAGAAGATGTAGGGGTCGAAGAGATCACAAAAGGGATGAGCACAGAAGGGGGCACTACTACAACCGAATGCATGAACCTAACCGAGATAATGAACCCATTATGGCTACTCAAAGCATGATTAACATACAGGAAGCTGTACACATTCCAACCAAACATGTGAGGGATAGTTGTATCAAACAGATCGATATGAATAACATGCCAAGATTTGAAGGTAGTTATAATGCTAATCCACAACACCACTTCCAAGCTTTCCATGATGCCTACATCCTACAGAACATTGAAAGTGATTGGAAAAATTTGAAGTTGTCCCCAAGAACACTTGTGAAAGAGGCAAAGAACTAGTATAGATCACTTGAATATGAATCGAGCAGAAGATGGAGTACCATGCTCAAGATCTTCAATGATAAGTACCAAACCTACTCATGCGTGTCTAACTTAAGGAAACAAATCCAAAGATGGAAGCAAGGGACTTAGGAAACCCTTGATGCAATAATGAATAGGTTCTATTCACTACTACACAGATGCCTAGGCCATGGATTCTCCCAGCGGGACCAACTAAGGCACATTGTAGTTGGGTTACAAAACAAGACTAGAGAGACCCTTGGGGTTTATGCCCAAGGAAAATTATCAGAGATGACTATCTATCAAATTCAAAGACTAATTAACCAAGTGGAAAAGGAAGAAGGTGAGTTAAGAAAGAGAGAGTCAGCAGAGGAGTATAACAAAGATCCATCCATTTGGAAAAGAGATGCATGAGTTTGTGATGCCCAAGAAGAGAAAACCTTAGAATAAGTAATTTAAAAGAAGACTCTACCAATTCATAAAACTACAACTGATGTTGCAATGAAGGTAGAGAAAATGTGGGACTCAGTAGACAAAAAATTTACAACTGCATTAAAGACTGTAGAGGATAGAACAAAGTAAGCCTTTGGAAAAGGGCAAAGATAAGAAAAAGAAGAAAGATTTTGGATGAAAGGCCAAAGAGGCTTAGGTGGTGAAGTGTTCTGACGCCAACTCCACCGATGAGGAAGGATGTGTTGTGTGTCAGTACAAAACATCCCAAGGGATGTTGCCCAATAATGACACATTTACAGGAAATGGGGGCATACACACTTAATTCTAAATTTGTTAAGAAAAAAAATGCCCAAAAGGTTACCTTATCCTCAAGGTAACTATAGGTAGAACTTCCAACCAACATACTATTCCGATGGAGCTTTACCATAGCCACAAGAGTAGTACTACCAACAATGGAAACATTTCCAATCGTGGGTCATGCCACCACCTCACCAACAATAATCATATAGGTAGCTAGATCCATATGGATATTTTGTACAATGTACAATCTCTCTTCGAAATGTTGCTATCCAAACTTCATAGTACTACCCCATTGAGTATCACAGACCAATGCTGCCAAGAACAGATCTAAACTCATACATGCATCCATTAGTAGCTAGTTCAAGTTAACAACTGAGCCCTTTATCACTTGTGCCATCTCCTATCATTAAGGGAGCATTGCTATTGCAACTGCAATAGAAGAGTGCAACAAGGATGGTTGATACACAAGAGGAGGTGATCACATACGAATCACAAACCAAGAAATGACTGTTCTTCCAAACAAGTTTTGAAAAGATCTGACTGATGGGGAACACATTTACTTCCATCCCATCTACATTCAATCCTCCTCAACATAATAAGCTTATGTCTTTGTCAAATTCAAATGTCACATTTGTCATGCTTACTTAGAAAATCATGCATTGAATCAAGGTAGAAGCCCTTCCAAAAAAATGAATTGATCTAGGAAGCCCCTTAGTTTATCTCCAGATAGTAGGGCAAAAACCATGCAAAGCTCTACTTAATTCTAGGTCAGGAGTGATCTTGATCCCACAAGACATGCATCAAGCTTGGAATCTACCACCACTAAACAAGAGTAGCATCTAATTAGAGGTTGTAGACCAGTTAATCATAGTTCCACTGGGACAAGTGGACAATGTGATTACAACCATTAGTGATTGCTCTTATCCTATGAATTTTCCAGCCATTCATGTGGGGAAAAATAAAGGGGAATTTTGAATTATTATGAGAAGAGCTTAGCTTAGCACTATTGATACTAAGCTTGGAATTTGTGACTTGTCCTTAGAGATTTCCAAGGAAGATGAAGCTAGTATTATACAAAGACGAAGAGTTCCATGTATCACATATAGTGAAAATGGATGCAAGTGTGTGCAAAGAATATGAGTTATCAAACAAGCGGCTACCAAAGCATGCAACAAATGTGTAGAAGAAATATGTGTGTAGAAATGTTTGTATGCAGCAACCAGACAACAAGAAGGCACCTAGTGGCTAATCACAAATGAAGAGATTGAATCAAATACATACATGGAACCAAAAGAATAAATTGTTAGTGTATGCATTAAAGAGATTGATAAGTTAGAATAATTAATGGAAAGGCACTTCCACTCATGAACAAATCAAGAAGAAGAGATAGATTGGGGATGCTTGGAGATCCTAGATACTATGGAACCAAAATCGTTAGAACTGAAGATCCTACTGGCCATATTGGAATATGAATTTTTAAATAAAAAAAGGTAAGTAATAATCAAGGTTATAGAAGAACATAAAAGGAAGTTGCTAGAAGTGATAAATAGATGGTCCATAGTCTTTGCGTGATCTTATGATGAGATCACAAGAATTGATTTGCGAATTTGCCAACACTAAATATATACTCACCTTGTAGTCAAACCAACACACCAACCCCAATGAAGGTTGAATCATAAACTAAAAGAAGTACTCAAGCAAGAATTAGAAAAATTACTAAAGGAAGGATTCATCTATTCTATTGTGGATAGTGAATGGATTAGCCCTTGGTAATTGTTCCAAAGAAGGAGAACAAATGGCAAGCCTACATTGACTTTTGAATGCTAAATAGTACTACATTTAAGAATTACTTTTATTTGTCTTTTGTTGATAAGGTCTTGGACATCATTGCAGGACATGAATATTATAGTTTTCTAGATGGTTATAGTGAATATAATTAGATCTACATTACACCTGAAGACTAGGAGAAAACAACGTTCACTAGTCCATGGGGAATGTTTGCCTACAAGCAGATGCCCTTTGGTCTTTGCAATGTGCTGGCCACCTTGTAGATATTGATCCTCAGCATCTTCTAGAAGCAAATTGAAAATGGCATAGAGGTATTTATAGATGATTTTTCAAAGTATGGGATGGATTCCAAATAAGTACTGGATCGGTTAGAGCATATACTGAAATGATGTGTTAAAACCAATCTTAAGCTTAATTAGCATAAGAGCCATCTCATGGTCTAGGTAGGTATAGTGTTGGGAAATAAAATCTTCTAAAAAGATATTGAGGTAGATCTTAAAAAGATTAAAGTCATCTAGAATATCACTCAAAGGCCACAAACAATGAAAGATGTAAGATCATTCTTGGTCCACATGGGATATTATAGAAGATTCATAGAAAATTTTTTAAAGATAACCAAACCGCTCATGAAACTCATGAAGAAGGATATATCCTTTGAATGGACAGAGTCATGTGAAAAGACATTTGAAGCTTTGAAGTAGAAATTAGTGGAGACACCAATCCTTCAAGCTTTGGATTGGTCAAGACCTTTTCATATCATGATTGATGCTTCCAACTATGTGCTTGCTATAGTACTAACACAATTAGATGATCAAAAGAGACCTTACTATATACACTCTACCAGCAGGAGCATCACTGGAGCACAATTAAACTACACCATAATAGAAAAGGAACTGATGGCCATGGTGTATGTGTTTGAGAAGTTCAAACATTATGTGCTCAAGTATCAAATCTATGTTCATACTGATCATAGTGTCATCTGATTTCTCATGAAAAAACTAGTGGTTGGTCCTAGAGTGATAAGATGGCTTGTTATCCTACAAGAATTCAACATCACGATGATCAACAAAAAGAAAATAGAAAATGTGGTAGCTAATCATTTATCAAGATTGAAATGGAATTCTGAAGATAGGTAGAATCTTTATTAGACCAGTTTCATGATGAAGATGTATTTATCAAAATAGTACAGGCTGTAAGTGCAACAGGGAAGCCATGGATTGTAAAATATCTGACATATCTATTAACACAAGAGCTTCCTACTAAATGAACTCAAAAATAACAAGGACAATTCCTTCATAGAGAAAAAGTATATATGGAAATAAATGATAATTTATACAATATCTATGTAGATGGGCTTGTTAGCTGGTGTGTGCCAGAATGTGACCAATAAGGAGTCTTATAGGATGCCCATCAAGGCCCATGCGATGCCCATTACGTAGGGTGCAGAACAACACTCAAGCTAATGATGGAAAGCTATTTTTGGCCTACCTTGTTTAGAGAGATTGAATCTTGTGAGTGATGCCAAAGAGATGCAAGAGTTATGGCCAAATACAAATGACCAAAACATTGGATATAGTCATTGGAACCTTTTGACATATGGGGAATTGATTTTATGGGACCCATAACACTGATGTCAAATGAAAAGGGATATAGAATTGTGACTATGGATTACTATAAAAAGTGGGCAAAGGCAGTAGCAGTAAAAGACTATATAGTGAAGATAGCTACCAAATTTTTTCAATGACACGTGGTGAATAGATTTGGAGTACTAAGAATGCCTATATCAGATAATGGAACTCACTTCACTAGTGCTACATTTAAGAAGCTCATGCAACAACTTAGGGTGAACCATAAACTAACAACACCATATCATCCCCAAGAAAATGGTCAAGCTGAAGTGACTAACTATGAGATTACTAGGATACTAACTAGGATAGTTAGTAGATTTAGAAAGAATTGGAGCACTAAATTGAATGATGATCTATGGTCCTATATTACATCCTAGAAACTACCTATAGGGTACTCATCATATGAGTTAATTTATGGCAAGTTGCCAATGCTCCTAATCTAGGCACAACTCCACACTCTAACTATTGCTAGTGAACTTGACCTTGACTTGAGCTTACCCCAACAAGAAAATCTCATGAATTTGAATCTTTTAAATGAGAACAAGCTTGTAGCACTTATGAGTAATGAAGTCCATAAACATTACTCCAAACTTAGGCACAATACATGGATAAGGCATGTAACTATACAATCGAGTGATAAGGTCCTTCACTATAATGCTAATCATCTACCCCAAAAAGCTAAATTTGAAATACTTTGGGAGGGACCATACATTGTTCAAGCTACTTAAATATCTGGTGCCTTACATATTTAGCACCCATCTCACCTACATAAGCTCATTCTTGTCAACATCTAACAAGTCAAATTCTATTACAAATATTCCAAGGAATCTACCTAGTCTAACCAACAATCCTCTACCTATTCTATCTTTTGTTTAACTGATCCTAATGATAGTCGTGTGGGTGTCACTCTAGAATCGTAGGTACTTTACAAATTTTTCATTTTCTTTTCATTTTTCCACATTCTTTGATATTTTCTCATTTGTTTATACTTTTCAATTTCTTAAATTTTTTATATTCTTTTACATTTTTTCAATTCTTTAATGATGTTTCGTTCTTTGACATTGTTCATTATTTACATCTTTTTCCAATTCTTACTATCTTTTTCATACCTTATTTTCATGACCTTTGTAAATAATTTTGATTATTAATAAAACACACTTTGAATAAGGCAAGATGTAGTCCAATAAAGTAAAGATTTTTCTAAGTTATCAAGTCATAAGGAATTGATTATTTCAATAGTGAGCCCACAACATTCATCCATCCATTCCATTAATAAGAGGTTCTTACCATGGCCATAATGAAATTCTTTCCATTATGATCATTATGCTTGGACTGAAAAGTTAAGAACCAAGTGGGAATGTAAAGGATGTGCCATCAAGAGAATTTGTGGACTCTCTTAGGTTACTTCTATTAGTGCTATCTTGTTGTTTAGGTTGTATTATATCCTTGTAGATCTAATGAAAAATAAGAGTAAGAGTCAAATAAGTGTTGCCTTACCATGTTACTAGAAAGACATGTTAACCATGCTTGAAGGTAGTCCTTTGGTAAGGCTAACATAGATAAAAATAAAAACAATGCATAGAATAAATTCCTTGGGGTTCCATTGGAAAGACATGTTACCCATGCCTGAAGGTAGGTAACTTCTTAGAAATAAAAAAAGAAAAAAGAAAAATAAAAGGTGCAATGAATAAACTCCTTCCTTGGACAATACACAAGTGACAATACTCCTTGCAATAGTGGTAGTCTTAGAATTATAATTCCAAGAGATGAGAGAATGAAATGTCACTGAAATGTGGTTTGGACTTGGTTTGAACCTTGGACATAAAGGTTAATGATTGCTTTATCCACTAATAAAATATAACAATTCATTATGCCTATGGTATGATACCTCATGTCTCGATGTGTGCAATCCCTTCTAAGCCCATTTCATCTCACTATATGAATGATCATAACTTATGATTTTGTGTAACATAGCGTAATTTTCCGAACTTGGTGATACTAACATGTGTGTTTTGCTCAACAAGTATGCATTACATTTAACTCCTTAAGTACCTAAGGACACTTTTAGGTGTGGTTATACAAGGGCATTAAGTATTGGACCTGCTTTGGGGGGGATTCACTTGTATAACTATTGTCTCTTATACCTGCTAAGTGATTCTGCTTCATCATGAGCCTTCCATTACCAATAAATGTCAATCAAACTTCCCTTATCACTCAAAATATTTGTTCTAATAACATGAACTCATTATCCATTTCATCCATCCTATCAACACTTCATAAACTTTTGTAGCTTGAGATTCCATATGCATCACCCATAGCCAAGACCCTTTGAACATGCTTTATACCTTTCTAACATTCCAAATGACCCATTTTTTATCCTAAAAAATTATGGAAATATTGAATTTTTTGCCTTCAATATTGGGGCCCCTCCAATATTAGATCTCACAAAAACCATATATACATGGGGACTTGGCAAAAATGTTTCATTTCAAGCTTTTCAAGAGGGGAGAATTTTTGCAGTTTTTTCTTTTGACTTATGAGCTCCAACCTCCCAACTTCCAACCCTCATAACTCCATCCTCGTAGCTTTGATTTTCGTAATTCTTGAATTTATTGGATCATAAAGCTCTCCACTTAGTCATGGGGGTGTGCCTAGTAGGATATAATAAAAATTGGAGTTAAAATTTGCTTACGTGCAAAAGGTATTATAAGGGTAAGACTGCAAGAAAAATTGGAATTTTTTAATAGAAATCAATCACATTAATGCTAGAAACACTTACATAATCCTCTTAATGAGTCATAAAAATTATTATGAGCCATAAATAAGAACAAAATTGACAAATTTGAGGGGTTATAAGGAAATTAATGCTTATGGTATTTCTTTTTGAAAATTTTCCTAACGTTGTAATCCTAATAAACTAGGAATTTGATCTAACTAAAGGTCTAAGAAAGGAAGGGAGTTATAAAAATTAGAGAACATATTCTAATAATTTCTAATTCCTTGATGATTGTATATGGTCCTAAAGAGAGGAGCAAAAGAGGATCCTCATAGCCAGAAAGAAAAAGACCATGAGGCTAAGGAAGAGGCCAAATAGCAGCACAATAGCCACAAGTAGAACACATGGAGTAGGAGGCTCAATTCTTCAGTATCCATTAAGACAATCCTACTACCAAACACTCAGCCTAAGGGGAGGTGGCAGAACCACAAATACAAGGGTAGTGCCTCACACTATCACAAGAATGCCTCACAATTATCCAAGAATAGACACTCTTGAATACAATAATTGTGGAAATGAACTTTGTTCTATTTGTGGAATTTGTTCTAGAGGTGGTAAGGACACAACTCCAAGTGTCACTACTATGGCCCATCTTGTCAAATAGTGGTGAATGGTATCTAGGGGAGACCTAATAATTTTGGCATAATAAGGCAAAAGATGCTATGGTCAACATAGAGGAAGTCTCTATTTCTTATTCAATCAAGGCAATAGTTGAAGCTTTGAACATGCCCAATGAAGGAGCAAGATTGACACATCTGTCCACCAGATCAGACACAGAAACCAAAAAACTATGGTTGAAAAGGGAATATGGCAAAGAGGATGACGAGTATAATGAATTAACTTTGGAGGAAAGAATTTATTTCAAAATTGGCACATATCACCTATTTCCAACAAAGAGACTAAACATATTTTCGACTTATGTAGCTAGAGAAAGTGTAATTTTGATGGAAAAGGACAACATCAATCTCGCACATCTCTATTTTATGGAGATTCAAAGGTGGTTCAAGGAAAAGAAGGCAGAGGAAGCTCACACTTCCATTTTCTTGCCTAATTAGGAAGCTGTGCAAACATGCTAAAATCCTAGGGTAAATTAATGATGTCCTTAGGAAGGCCTAATATGCCTCATATGTTGAAATGGTCAAGCTAGCAACACCAAGGAAAGATTAGATGGAAGAACAAATTGATGGTGGGAAAACCACACAAACCATTAAACAACAATAGCAAGTGGGACCCAATGATTAGTAGCAAGAACAACAACAATAGCAGCAACAAGTTCCACCACCACCACTGTAAGATTACAAACCATCAATGAGTCATCTGTAACAAATTGTAGAGACTATTAGTTGGGGAATGCATGAGGAGGCCAACCTCTACAGAGTTATCAATAGTGCCATTTAGCACATAATTTCCACAAATCTTGCAAGTGGATAGATATGATTATAGTTAGGAGGAGAGGCCCAATGGTCATAGTAGGTTTCTAGGAATGTTGCATTGTTCCAAGTGGTGCTTGACATAGGAGAAGGAGCCCTAGTTATGGTCATGTAGCACCAAGATGCAATGGGAGCCTTAGAAGCGATCATAGATCATATTAATGAATCCTTTAACGTACCTATTATGTCACCAGCTAATCTAACTAGAGCAAGGGATGCCTAAATGTTAGTTGATACCTCAATGACCCCTACCAATCATGAAGATGTGCTAGTTTGATTAATGTAGATTGGACAAGTAATGATAACTCTTTTTGACATCCTAAGTAATATCACTACTGTGCAGTCAAAGCTGATCACAACCAAGGGTAAGTTGATCATGGCAGAGACTAAGGAAAAGCATGCAGAATTTGAAATCTTTAGACTACAAGAAGAGCTTGTGACCCTAAGGTTTGAACATAGATATCCAATGCAATATGTTACACCTGACTAGCTAGAATAGTTCAAAATAGGATAAATGAATCACCTGATAGAATATAATAAGTAGATGGAGAATAAGAAGAAGAAAGCAATGTGAAATGCCTCAGTAGTAGAAGCATAGGCATACACACATGCTAAGGCACTCACCACAGCATAAGAAAAAAACAAACAACTCACTGTAGATAACATTAGGTTAATAGACATTGAGAAGCAGAAGAACATCTTGAAGGAAAGCATTCATTAGTTGAGAGAACAATTGATGAGAGTCAACCAAGACATGAGTCGCTTAGCAAGAGAAAATAGGATCCTCTCAATGGAGAAGGTATGCACAATTAAATAGAAATTGTTGGCGACCGTTTGGGACGCGACCACCAATGAGTGTCCTCGAACAGGATTTAGGTGCTTGCTAGTCTCTGGCAACACCAAGGCCTAGATACCTCCAAATAGACTCAGTAGTTAATGTGAGTATGTGTGTGTGCTATTGTGGTGTTCTGTTGTGAAAAATGAAATGATTGGGTTGTGTGTAAAACTATACATGACTTATCTTAAAGAGATTTAGCCAACTTTACAAAGTACTGTGAGTTGTTGAGAGTTCCTATTCTATTCAATTGCCTAGTCTATGCAGTCCTTATAATACTTACTTGTAACAAATAAAGTTTTGCAAAAAAATTTGAGCACAACTCTGCGAATCTACTTCTAATTTTCCCTAGAGAAAGAGATAGTTCCACAAGAAAATTAGAAATAGAGCAAGATTCAATGGAAATAGAAAGAAG
>MNCI01032318.1:1229515-1241616 GCA_015680685.1 Gnetum montanum | reverse complement strand
AAAAAATAAACATAACTCATAGGACTATGACAAAGAGGCTGAAATGTTGTCTTTAACAAGTCATCTTACAAGAAATCTTACACAATATCCTCTTTTTCCAATGCTCTTCCCCCTAGAGTGAGATCCTGAGTGAGACCCCCTCTTCCTTCCTACCCTTGAAACCCTTTTATAGGGTCTCATAGGTAGTTAGGTAAGTTACAAATATTTTGGGTGGTTATAACCACCATAGAGATAAAAAAGCTGTAGTTGACAAGTGTCCCATTTAGTTGCCAAGTGGTTACCATGGAGATAAAAAAGTTGTAGTTGACAAGTGGCCTTTGTAGTGGTTATAACCACCATTTCAATTGAGAGGCTACAATTGTCATGAAATTACAACATTTATAGGAAATTTAAAATGAAGCCAAGTATCTAGTGGCTATATTCACCATAGGGTTAAATGTTTATAGGTGATGAATATCTTGTAGTTGCAACCATCATAATCACAATTGACTAGTGTTCAATTCACATGGGACTTTGAACAGTTATCCCATAACTTTCTTTTCTTTTTTAAATCATAAACTATTTTATTGTTATTTAAATTATAGTAATAGAGATAGTAACCATGGAGTTGATGAATACATGGATGGGTTGATATATAAATATATATGTATGTGTGTAATATTTGTCCATCTATCTTATGCTTGGGACCCATGATTTGCTTCCTGCCTGCCACCAACCTATGTTTGTCCAAATCATCTACGAGTTGAAGGATTTGAACCTACAAAATGCATTAAAATAAAACGCTACGCAATAGCAGTTATATTCGATAACAATTCCAGCATAAATGGTGGGACCTCTCGTATTGATTCAAAAACTTTGATGAAATAATTCCTGTTAAAATTTGGGCTCATGGAACTCTGCCATAACCCGGTGCCATTTTGATGTATCGTCACTCAAATTATTCCAGCCTGTGTCGATCTAAGCCAGAACCATATATCAACTGTCACCACAAAACAAGGCCCTGCTGCATTGCACCTCCTCAGTCTTCGATGCTATTGATGCCATTGCTAATTCTGTTTAGTTGCATTGATTTTGCTAGTTGTTCCATCTCACATGACGTTAGCATCGAACGATAATTTCAATGATTTCACCGGTGATCTTGGCTCGATGCTTGTGGTTGTAAGTAATGGAGAGCACGCGCTTGAGCATGCTTGGTGATGGAAAGCTCAACCAAGACAGCAAGGTTGGAGCAGTCAGCATTCTCAACTCTGCGAATGCACTGCCACTGTGTTTCACAGCACCACCAATGCCAAAGTCATCACTGTCGACATTACTGAAATTGGCGGTNACAGCACCACCAATGCCAAAGTCATCACTGTCGACATTACTGAAATTGGTGGCGAAGTGAGGGCTGCCATCATTGGAGCTAAGAAAAACGAGAGCTTTCTCTTGCACCTGCTTCTACTGGTGTCTGTTCCATTTTCTTGTGTTGATTTCTTTTTGGAAGGTTCTTTTATAGAGCCTAGAAATGGCCCTTCCTTGTGGCCTAAAAGTAGGTAGCCAACTGCCTGTTTTATCCTTAACACTGGACGACAATTATCTTAATCATATTCCACAATGCTGCCGTTGTGCTTACTTTGCATCCTTATTCAGTGTCAAGTTTAGTTTGTTGTTTGGAAATACAATCCTCTTAGGTTAACTTCCCATTTCGTCCATATAGATATGAATTGGCTGGTCGTGTGATACTCCTCTGATCATGGAATTCCACACACGCAGTGTTGTATTCTACAATCCATAAAACATGATTTTTGGTGGAGTCACACATCCACTTCTGACATACATGCTGACAAGGGCACTTCCCACATAGAAATATTGACTGAATATGAACTTCGGACTCAAGGCATGGGTCTGCTTTAACACTTCCAGTTTCTTGGAGAGAAATTATCCCTTTGTTCTCATATCCAAATATATTTGAGTAGAAGTAAATATACCATGCAAAAATGTACATTGATCCTAAAGAAGAATATTAGGCCCCAAACTCTTCCAAAATGCCAGAGAGTGATGCAATCACACTCTCCAAAGAACCCTTTATGTCTTCTTTTTCTACGGATACATTCCAGTGAGGCGTCTTGAGAACCACCAGATTATGATTCTTGAGCAAGTCATGAAATTAATCATTCAAAATTTGCACTGCAATTTCTGCTCATGACACCAAGATGGATAATTCCTTGTAAATGTAGCTACAATATCTAGCATATGCCATTCCAACTTCATGGTTAGTTAACTGTTGTAGAATTCTTCACGAGAAAGAGCATAATCCTCCTTGAATAGTTTTAGTTCATTAGGATTCTGCACCTCACCATTTGCAAATAAGTCCACCTATTCCATAAAATGGCCAAAATGTGCCAACAAAAATCAGTCATGAAAATTAGCACATGGCAAATTAAATCTAAGAAGCATGAAAGGCTGAATGAACATTTCTACGACCAGGTGGGGATTTATAAGCAAATAAATGAGAAGGAGATCTAGATGGCTAAGGCCCAGAGCAACTCTATATTAGCACAAAATCTAGACTAGTAGTCCATCTTGGATAGTTATGCTCATGTCCACCAAGTGGAAGTAAAAAACAAAGACCTGCAAATAGAAGATCTAAAAGAATACATGGGGTTAGCTAACCTTTATTACACTAACCTAGCCATGTTAGCAACAAGTAGGCATAGAAATAAACTTGAATAGCAAGTAGCAGCCACATATGTCTTGTATGAAAAGGAGTTTATAGATTGAAAAGATGCCTTATTGAAACTTTAGTAACAAACTATGAGTTAGAAGTGATAAAGGCTAAATACTAGGGGCAAAAAGATGTTGTAGTGAACCTGGCTAGAAGACTGTTAAATTAACATGAATTATGAGCAAAGGTCAAAACATTTGAAGAAAAGAGTAAATAGTTTGCAACATGGTATGTCAAGGGTAATCAGATGTTCTTGCAGCTACCATGTCCATGGGATATACCCACTCCATCACACATTGCATAACAAGCATGGATAGTACATGGCCTCAGAATGGAGGAGGAGAAACTTCAAGCACTCTTCAATAGATACGAATTCTAGAAGCTTGATGATAAGGGGAAGCAATTGATGAATGTTAATAAGCCACATCGATGGGCCCCATTTACATGGTGTTGCCTCATCAATAGGGCTATGTTGATGTAGCATTTGCTACATTGACAAGGCCCTATCAATGTAGCCCTAGAGAAAAAACTATAAATATGAGCTCCCAATCATGTTTATGGGAATTAAATTCATAGTAGTGATCGAGCTCTTGTAGTTTGTACATTTAAAAGTTAGAATATTTTTGTCAAGTTCCCACAATAGGAGTCATTGAGTGTATGGATCTTTATTCGAGCATTGTTGTACCTCAGCATGCCAGTGTCTATAGCAATAAAGATGAGCTTCTTGATAAACCTTGTAGCATTATGGATAGCTCAAATGTTTTATTTATGCATTCATTGTTTTTATTAAATATTCAATCGATTAAACTAAATTAAACCAAATTAGACTTAAATAAATTAAGCTAAATAGGTTAAGTACATAAGTACGATCGCTTCGAGCATAAAATGTATTCACTTGGTAATCCCAATAGCGTTATTGCTTGGTACACCTAGTAGCATAACTCTTAGTAACCCAGTAGTGGATACGTGGGTTCAGGGTGTGTACAGAAAGTGGTATCAGATGCTTATGTTAGGATTAGTTAAAGATTAGTTAGTTGGTGAATTTAAATTAGTTATTAAATTATTCTATCTCTCGTTTCAAGCACCAAAATCATAAAATACAAAATGATAAAAATTATGTCTTGATTACTCTTAACCATATTATTATGCTTCACAAGTGTAATTGGAAAGACAATGAATGACCTTAGGTTAAGGTTCACTTCCTAGAAGACTAGTGTACTAGAAATTCTAAAGTCCATAGAATTCGACTAGATTGCATGTGAATGCTTTATGATTCATATGGTTGGGTGTAGCGGTACCTGGTCGCTCATCATTGGCATCATTGTTGGGGACTTTGTTTGTTGAAATGTGTACTATCTAGGATTAGTGAACATTATTAATATCATTAGATGAACTCAAGGTCAACATCACTTTCACATGACATATAACTATTAAGCACACTAATAATTTTATTTGTTGCAAAATGTCTTCTTCCCACAGGTGTGAAGATGTTAAACCATTGGTCCCATAGGAGTGCAAAGTGGTATATACTCATCCAAATGAGTAGGTACTAGACTTCACCTTCATCCTACATTAGGATGAACAATTGTGATGGTGTGATATGGAGGGAAACATTGTATTGCCCCTAGATTAGTCTATGCCCAGGATGCTATTTCAAACACTTAAGAAGTTAGGCATCTTGGATCTTCATGTGGAATATGTTATGAACGATCATGACACTTGGGACTAGCATTCCATTGAAACAAAATGCAAGTGGGATTAACATCAGGAGAAGCATCGCAACTTTACAAAGGGAAAACACTTCACTAATCCCTTATTCTTGCTAAACCAAGAATATAATGTGGATCCTTCCCCTGAGGATTCTCAATATGAAAATTCTTCACCATCTATTATTGGTGATGAGGGTGTGACCTTGAACTTGTGATCCACTATTCATAAATCAGGTTCAGAAAAAAGTGATAGTCAAGGTAGGGAATTGGGTAAACATCAGAATGGCAAGGGATCTAAGAATGGTGGTCATAATGAGCAAAGAGGTGGTGGCGGGCACCACAATGATTGTGGTGATCCATATTCCTCTTGATCTAATTCTAAACATTCATCTTCATTTGTTGGTTCTCATAAAAGCCACTATCAAAATAATCATGATGAAGGTGATCAACAAGACAACAAAGATCTTCAAGGTTATCAAGAACACAGAGGTGGCATGAACCATCATCAACATAATCAATGTAATGATGATGATGAACCTCTGTTGGTGACTCAATGCATGCTCAACATTACAAAGGTAGTAAAAATCCCAACTAGGCATGTGAGATATAGTCGGATCAAGTGCTTAGACATGAATAATATTCTAAGATTTGAGAAGGGATAAAACTTTGATCCATAGACATATTTACAAGCTTTCCATGATGCCTGTGCTTTACAAAACATTGAAAATGATTAGTAGAAACTCAAGAATTTCCCTAGGACACTCATCAAAGAAGTTGAAAGCTAATACCAGTCCTTGGATTTGAAATCCATTCATCGATGGAGTACAATGTTAGAGCTATTCAATGACAAATACTAGATGTACTTTAGAGTGTCGACCCTGAGAAGGAAAATCCAAGGTTGGAAACAAGGAACATACGAACCCTTGGATGTTGCCATGGGCAGATACTATTCAATCTTACATCGATGCCCTAGCCATGATTATTCTCAAAGGGAATAGCTCCACCACATCATAGATGGGCTCAAAGTAGAAACTAGAAGAACTCTTAGGGTTTATGCCCAAGGGAGACTATCTGAATTAAGAGCTCATTAGATCCAAAGCCTTATAGAGCAAATAGTAAAATAAGAAGATGAGCTGTAAAAAATGGAAAGTGTAAAAGAGTATAATAGGAACCCTTCCATTTGGAAAATAGAGGTTCGATTTTGTGATGAGGAGGATTCACCACTCAACAAAATGGTGAATAGGAAAATCTTCCCTATTCAAAAATCTATTTCTTACATTTTAACAAAGGTTAATAAATTATGGGACTATTTGGATGAGAATTTCTAAACTACTATGAATATTGTGGAAGCATCCAAAGAATAGAATAGTGATCGTGAATGCAGGAGACAAAAAGAAGTTGAACATGTCTACCAGAGAGGTAAGGGCAAAGCTATTTCCATAGAGGAAGTTGTGGAAACCAACTTTGATAATGATACTAGTTGCAACATTTGTTAATATGAACATTCGAAAGGATGTTGTCCTATGATGTCACACTTACAAGAGTCTGGGGTGCACGCATTGAATCCTTGACTTGCATGGAGGCAAGCACCTAGATGATTGTCTTATCCTCAAGGCAATCCAAGGTATTTCCACTAATAAAAAGAAGCTTACTACCCAAGTGGAGCTCCACCACAACCACATGAATAATACTAATAATGGCACCAACCATAATCATGGGGAATGTCACCGCCAAGGCAATAGTATCCCTATAGGCAACCAGTTCCATATGAGTACTATGTTCAGTAACCCGTTTCTCCAAGAAGTTCTGCAAGCCATGCCTCATTTTAGCATCACTATTACCCCCTAGAGTACCACTGAATACATTCACCATATACTTGTTGAGAGAACCCATATCCATACCACCCTCTGCATCTGTCTATACACATCCCTCTACCCTCAACCCAATTACCTCCTACTCCGTCTATGCAAGGAGAAATTACTTCACATCCATAGCAATGAAATGCTATGAGGGCCATACATTTACAATTGGCTTTCTAGCCGAGTGGTTCGAACAATCAGTCCAGGAAACAACACTTTTTGTGACCCAACAGCCCTTCTAAACCCTCACAACCTAATGTAGCTAGTTGCCTTACATCTCCAACACTCTCATCCTCTACATCAAATAACTTTGAATACCCTTCAAACCAAATGCTTCCTCAAATCTACACTATCATGCTAACTCATGTTGTTTTTGATTAGATCAAGGTTGACAATCTTTCCATGAAAAGATCTGACCTAGGAAGTCCACTCATTTACCTGTAGATCACTAGACATGAGCCATGCAAGGCTCTTCTTGATTTTGGTTTAGGTGTCAATCTCATCTCTCATGACATGTACAAGGCCTGGAAACTACCACCTCTCAAGAAGAGCAACATCCATTTAGAATTGGTAGGCCAATTAATCACTGTTCCCTTAGGATTAGTGGAGGACATTGTGACCACTGTTAGTGGGTGATCCTATTCTACCAATTTTCTGGTGATGAAGATCAAAAACTACAAAGGTGACTTCCTCATTGTTATGGGAAGGGCTTGGTTAGGCACAATCAATGCACATATGGGCATAAGGAACCTCTCCTTAGAAATATCCAAGGAAAATGAACTTGGAAGGCTAGAGAAGAAGCATATTCCATGCATCACGTACAATGATAGTGGGTGCAATTGTATGTAAAATATTTGATCCATCAAAAGTACATATATTAAAGTATGCAATTAGTGTGCACAAGAAACAGATATTCATAGGTGCCTATACGTAGCAGCTACAAGACAAAAGGATGCCCAATGGCTAATAACTAACTCAGATGGAAGCACATTATGCATGGAACCAATTGAAAGCCTAACATGTGCTTATGTTGAAAGCATGGATGAACTTGAGCAAGTTCATCACCAACTCTCTAATGATGAAGATGATGATACTTGTTTAGGAGAGTTGAAAATCCTCAATACCTTTAAGTAGGAGCCCCTAGAGTTAAAAAATCTACTAGCTAGCATGGAATATGCATTTTTAAATAATGGTAAACTAGTCATAATCAATTTCAAACTTGCTTCTAAACAAAAAAAAAATCTATTAAAGATGGTTAAAAATGATTAATAGCATTTTCCTAGTCATATCTCAAGATAACTGGAATTAATCCAAGGATATGCCAACATTGCATTTACACCAACTTGGCCATGAAGCCAAGAAGGTAGCTGCAGAGGTGGCTAAGCCCCAAATTGAAGGAGATCATCAAGAAGGAAATATAGGAACTCATTAAGGCAGGGTTCATCTATCCCATCATGGATAGTGAGTGGGTTAGGCCACTCATAATTGTGCCAAAGAAAGATGGCAAGTGGTAGGTCTACATCAACTTTAGGTTGTTGAATATGGTAACATTTAAAGATCATTTTCCATTACCATTTGTGAACCAAGTGTTGGACACTATCTCTGAGCATTGTTATTATAGCTTCTTGGATGGTTATAGTGGCTATAACCAAATCCAAATTGCACCACAAGATTAGGCCAAGACAAAATTCACAAGTCTTTGGGGCACTTTTGCATATTGTAAGATGCAATTTGGTCTATGCAATGCTTTTGCAACATTTCAATGCTTGGTCCTTAGTATTTTCCAATAGCAACTCAGTAGTGGTGTGGAAGTCTTTAGGGATGACTTCTCCACCTATGGAGCTATATTTGATAAAGCTTTGGATTGCCTTGAGTAAGTATTGAAAAGATGTATGGAACTAGATCTATAGCTAATTGGTAAAAGAGTCATATCATTGTCCATGAAGGCATTGTGTTAGGACACTAAATTTTACAAGAAGGGATTGAGGTAGACCCAAAGGAGATAAGGATAATCACCAACCAAAGATAGTCAAAGACGTTTGATCATCCCTTAGACATACTAGCTATTACTAGCAATTCATAGAGATTTTCTCTAAGATTGCAAAGCTATTGGTTAAGTTGAAGAAGAAAAATGCTCTATTCATTTGGACCGAGAAGTATGAAAATGCATTCCAATAGTTGAAGGAAAAACTTGTAGAAACTCCAATTCTATGGGCACCAGACTTGTCTAGACCATTTCACATAATGACAGATGCATCTAATTATGCTTTGGGAGTGGTGCTTACATAATTGGATGATAAAAAACATCCATATTACATCCACTATGCTATCCAAAGCATTGTGGGAGAAAAATTAAACTACACCACAACTAAAAAGGAACTAATGGTAGTAGTGTATGCCCTTGAAAAGTTTAGGCACTATGTGCTTGGCTATAACATTTTGTGCATATAGACCATAGTTCCATTCATTTCTTGATGAACAAGCTGATAGTAAGTCACTGTATCATATGGTGGCTTGTGATCTCATAGGAATTTGACCTCACAATGGTAGATCAAAAAGGGATTGAGAATGTGGTCACTAACCACCTCTTTTGATTAAGATGGGATAACAAAGAGGAGACGAGCCCACTCTTTGATCAGTTTTTAGATGAACTCTTCTTTACAGGAGCAATAAATAACCAAGTGCCCATAGAAAAAAAATGGTACAATAGTATCCTCACTTACCTTCTTAGTCAGGAGATGTCACAAGATCTTGATTTTAGAAAGACGTAATAATTTCTTCATTAGGCCAAATAATTTATGGAAATAAATGGACACTGCTACAAGGTGTGTGTCGATGGCCTAATTTGTTGGTGTGTCCTTGATGAAGATCAACTGTGCATTCTCTAGGATGCTCATGAAGGGCCTTGCAGAGGCCACTATGTAGGGACATGCATGATCATAAAAATCTTGTTGTTGTTTGATCTTGTAACCGTTGTTAATGAAATGATAGGATGACTAGTCAAATGGAAGGTCCTCAATAGTGGATTCAACCACTAGAGCCCTTTGACATATGGAACATTGACTTCATGGGTCCCATCACACCCATGTCCAATGGAAAGGTGTATATCGTCGTAGTAGTCAACTACTGCATAAAATGGGTAGAAGCAGCAACTGTCACTGATTGTACATCATCCATTACTGCTAGATTTGCATAATAATATGTTGTAATTAGGTTTGGGATACCACATGCACTAATTTTTAACAATGGAACTCATTTTATAGATGTCACTTTTAGAAAGCTAATGTAATGCTTGGGGGTTGAACATAAATTAACAACACCCTATCACCCCCCTAGCTAATGGTCAAGCAAAAGTAACTAACCAGGAGATCACAAAGATCCTAATAAGGACCATAAGAAAATATAGGAGAGACTGGAGCACGCAACTCAACGATGCCCTATGGGCCTACCACTCAATATGGAAACTTCCTATTAGCTACTCTTCCTATAAGCTAGTGTATGAAAAACTTTCAATGCTCCCAATTCAATTTGAGCTCTATACACTCTCAATAGCTTGTGATCTAAATATTGACCTAAGTTTAGCACAAAAAGAAAGGTTGATCAACCTCAATGTGCTAGATGAAAATAGATTGGTGGCCCTATCTTTGAACGAAGTGCACAAGGCATTCAACAAGTAACAACATGACCAAAGAATATGGAAAGTCAAATTCTAATAAGGATATAAGGTTCTTTACTAGAATTGCACTCATGTACCTTAGAAAAAAAATTCCAAACATTGTGAGAAGGAGCTTATATAATTGTTGAAACCTTTCCTTTTGGGGCCATGACCATATACAAACTTGAAAGCCCAGATAAAAAGTAGTTGGTCAACATCCAACAAGTGTAGCTTTTCCTAGAACCAAGACAAGCGAGTGCAACAACTACCTCAATGGATGGACAACCACGTTCAATTTTTTCGATCTCCTCCTTCTAACTTAATTGTGGGGGTGATGGCTATCCATGCTAATTATCCATATGGCTCCTTAGTTTTTCTATTTTTTGTTTTCCACATTTTTACTTTTGCAATTTATTTATTTTACAATTTATAGATTTTTAAAATTTTTTCGTTTTACACCACTTTTTGTTCTACACCATTGTTAGTATGTTTGAATCTTTATTGAATATTTTACACTTTCTTCTATACTTTATTTTATTTTGTTTAAGCATGGTTTTCAAATTTTTGCTAATATAAGTTTTTTATTGCTAATATGACATAATGGTGTTGTGGTGTTGTAGCTGCTACTAATGGTGGTTTGTACTTAATGTTTGGATTGCTATTGTCTGGTTTCTATTTTTGAATTTTTCTACTAATGGCTCAATCATGGTTTCTTTTTCATGGAACAGGTAGTGAGTCCACGACATCCGCCCATCCACAAACTCTATGATTTTCATTGTTGTGGAAGTTTGAGGTTCCTTTCATTAAATCAACTTTTAATAAATTTGTGACCTTGGTAGTTTCTAGAATTGGAAAAGATTCAAAGGTTTGAATAGGATGTAACTTCAAGGGGACTCAATACTCTTTGTACTTTTCTACTTACTTGGGTGCTTGACTATTTTTCATGGACTTATTACCATTCCATTCCAATTGCTAAATAGAAGTCAAATAAAGTCTTTGCATGGTGTGGTTCCCATCCAAAGAGAGAGAGAGGAAAAAAAAAACAAAAACATGATTGGAATTCAAAACTCATCCCTTAGATAAATAAATGAGTTACAAGCACTGGTTATGGGACTAGAAAGACATGTACCCTTGCCTAAAGGTCCCCTCTAACTAAGGCCTTCTCTCACTTCCTACTTCTCTTTTCTTCTCTTTATGGAATCATGGTTGTTTTGTGGAAGCACTTTGGTGTCTTGAGGGGATGGATCAGTCTTGGAGTGGTGATGTAAAGTCATTGAGCGAGGTTGATTTTAGTCTGGACTAAGGATGAATCTTCTTCGATCATTTTAAACATAAACTCCACAAGGGACTTCTTACTACCTTAGTTTGAAATTCCATTCCACCTTCTCCATCATCCATTTATGTTGTCCATAACTCATCTCACTTTCGGTGTCCATGTTCTTGATTCCATATCTTGGTTTGATGTATTTGAATTCTTAGGTAGAATCTTCTAGGTTTTGGTCCTTGACTTCCATCGATTATTAGTCAACTATGGGGCCTACAAACTCCTTAAGTTGGGGTTATGCAAGGGCAAAAAGGGCATGTTCTTGCTATGGGAAGGACCCACTTGCATATCCCTTGGTTGAGTTCATTAAGCACTTTATCCTTAGGAATTCTTGCAACTAGAATCTTTTGTACATCCATCTTCCACATTAGACCATGTGCTCTTTTGCACATTTTATTCATTAAATATGTTCTCCATTAAAATTTTCAATTTTTGAGCTTTCAAAGACCCTCTTCAATGCTTTTATCATATTCTTGGCTTTTCTAGGATTCCATGGACCCTAATTTTATTGAGAAATTTCTTATATTTCTAGAGATATTCAACTTTGAAAATTTTGGTCAATGGGCCCTGTATACTAAGCCACATTGATGGAGCAGACCCATATACAAGGCTTTGTATATGGGGCTCCATTGATGTGGAAAAAGAAGAGTACAAATAAGTGCCACCCCCCCTTAGAAAATTTTACATTTTCTCATAAATGTCAAAGGAGGTTTTCAATTTTTTAGAGCCTAGAACCTTGCAAAGCCCGTAACTTACAAAATATTTATTCAAATCACTCCATTCTTTGACCCTACAGTTATCAGAGGTAAGCTCTTCATTGGGGGGGGGGGGGGGGGGGGGGGGGGGG
>MNCI01032318.1:1209051-1229471 GCA_015680685.1 Gnetum montanum | reverse complement strand
TTTTTTTTAACTCCCACAAAGGTTTAACTAAAAAATTAACTATTAAACACTAGATTACAAGAGTTACACCTTTCCAACAAGCTTTGGTGATAACTGTAACAAATAATTAATAAAATAATCAATCTACCATGGTCAAACCTTAGCCAAAGTGTAACTAACTAATGAGAAAAGGTATTTAAAAACTTTAAAGTTACACATTACATCTACTAATGCGTGGGTGTGTTGTGACTATAGATGGCACCAAAAGAAAAGCACATATAGGAAGCAGGACTGTTCCAACCAAGGGAAAATTGGCCTAGCATGGGAAGAGGCTACGAACTGCCCCAACAAGAAGAACCGCTTACAATCCATGCCACAGGTCCTCTTAGGGAGGACATAGAAGTGGAATCTATTAGACAAATTCTAGAACCAGCAACAGTAGCAACAAAACACTCCCATCGGGATGATGCACCTACACAACCAGCAAACCTTGAGATGACCTTAATAGAGGCCTACCTAAATTAAATTAGATTAAGGAAGGTCCAAAAATTAGTGCTCTAAGAGTTAAACTTTGTTCCTTTCTTAGAGCATGTACTAAGAGAAGTGTAGGATCAGTTGAAGGCCTCTCCCATGTGGCCAATGCTCACTTCCACTAGGGAGTGGTACATGGGAGAGACATTTTTATTTTGGAATAATAGGCAACCTAGAAAAATAGTAAATATCAAGGACATCTTAGTGTCCTACTCGACATAGGCCATTTTTGTAGTGCTTGGGTTTCTCGAAACAAGGGTAAACCTTACTGAGATCCTAATGTAGGTAGATTTTAGCATTAAGAAAGAATGGATGCGATGGTGTTATGGTGTTGATTGTAAGGAGTTTGGCATACTCACACTAGCAGAGAGGATCCATTATAAGATTGTGACCTTCCACCTTAATCCTAGGGTAAGGCCAAGCAAAATCACTACCTTCTCTACCCTAGCATGTGCCACTTTGAGTGGGTGACTCTCAATTAACCTTCCATAACTGATCTATTTTGAGATGAAGAAGCACTTTAAAGAAAATGAACATGGAAGGAAGGCGCTCCCTTTCTAATGCCTTGTCAAGAAACAATGTCAAAGGGAAGGGATAGTCCATTACACCAATGATGACATTAAGTAAGTTCCAACGACCAACTAGGCAAAAATGATGAAGGATAAAATGCCTACAACTACAATTCAAGAAGAAGAGCAGTGACCACCAACACCACCACCTACCACTCAAAAAATAGTGCCAAACATCACTACAACTACGTAATGGTTGTGTGAATACAAAGAATGGTTCTTGAGTAAATAAGAGTAAAGAGTAGGCACAAGTGATGGGGAGCCATCCATATATAGACCAACCATGAATCACCTTAACTAGGTGGCTCAAACAATTAGTCTCATGGATGAGGGTGGATCCATTTCTTAGCCCAAAGAACATAGCTATTCATGTGGTTGAATCCAAGCACCAAAGAGGTCACAGTATCTCTCACAGAACAAAAGACACTCTTAGAAATTTTTGGGAATGCTACAACCTTCTTAGTATGCTTGGAGGAGTGTGAAGGGGAAACTATTTTGGTGATGTAGCACCAAGAGCAAGAAACAACAATAGAAGTGATTGCTGATAAGATTGTTGAAATGCTCAATGCACTTGTGACATCTACACTAGACATCACTACACTCAAAGATGTGCAGACATCCATAGGAACTACAAGTAGTAGAATAAGTGCAGTACAACATGAAGAGCTATTGGACCAACTAGTGGGAACTGGGCAACTACTTTCGAATGTCTTTGAACTTTGACAAAAACATAATATTTGAGGGGAAACTCAAAATAACCAAAGATTAGAATGAATGCTTAGTTGCAAAGGTTTCTAAACTAAGAGCCCAAATTATTAACCCCACATTTCTCAACCTAGCACTCACAAGAGATGAAGCTATGTAACAACTTCAATCTAGGCTCAAAGGGGTTGAGAATGCAATGGAAATAGTGGTGTTCTATAAATCCTTGGTAGAAGCCACACAACACAAGATTTAGAAGGCTTTGAATTAGACATGCTAGGAGAATATCCAACTGATTGTATAGAATCATTGCCTATGAAACATTGATGCACACAAGTAGTAGTTAACATATTTCATCCATCAACAGCAAGAGTAGTTGGCTAGAGAAAATACAAAGATGAGGAGATTGGTAGTAGAGAATAAGAATTTTTCCATGGAGGAGGTACGTGCCCTTTACTAAAAGATTGCAATTGAGGTAGCCTCCTGAAACTTTGAAGCTCTCAAGTTTAAGAAAGTCAAGGGTCATTACAGAGAGCAGGTCAGGCTACAAAAGGAAATAAATGAAAAACATATCCAACTGATGAAGGCAAAGGTAAATGATGCCCTTTAGCAACTCCAACAAGGAAGGGAAGTTTGGAAACCCATCGTTGATGGTATAGATGCCTACAAAAAGGCAGAAATTCACACAAAGGAGTTGTAGATCAAGGATATGATGGAGTATATGAAGCTTACCAATCTCTATTACACAAATTTGGCCATGTTGACTATGGATGACCATAGTCTAAGTTGGAGAAGTAGGTGGCCAACTTGTACTTCCTGTATGAGGCCAAGTTCAAGCACCACAAGGACACTAAGAACAAGCTTGTAGTGGCCAATGCTAAACATGAAGTTCTTAAGGCATGTTTCCTAGATCAAAGATCAACTACTGAGAAATTGGCCAAAAGGATGAATGACTAACAAGAGTTGCAGAATGCAGTAAGGATGTTTGACATTGAACATAAATAGTTCACTGCCTAGTTTATTAATGTAAAGGAGATGTTCTTAATCATGCCTTGTCCATGGGATGTCCTTATTCCAGTTGACATTGGTGATGCTGTGTGGATTGTGAATGATACCTGAAGTAAGGAAAAGAAGATGAAGGCATTGCTTGATGCCTTTCACCTTCCACTGGAGGTTGTAATTATAACATGATAGCCATAGTTGCCTCAACCATCGCATGGGCCTGAAGTTGATGAAGGTCCTTCAGAGCCATAGGAGCCATCACCACCTATGACTATCTAATCTTCACCATCATCTTCACATCATTAGAGGATGTGTTGTCAAAATTTTTGTAGAGTCATGTAATGGTGTTCAATTTTATGTCATGAACATCATGATTTTTTATAATTTTTTGATCTGTACACTTGGGCACTTATTTTTGTTGAGTTAGTTTGTTTTGTTTGGTTAAGAGTCAATAAATAATTCCATACCTTCCCAATTTTGTAAAAGAAATTGAGCATGAGTTTTCATTTAGTCATGAGGGTATGATGAATGTCAATAAGCTACATTGATAGGCCCTTGTTGACGTGGCCTTGTTGATGGATTCCCATTGACAAGGCCTTGTTTACATGGTGTTGCCCCATCGATGGGGCCACGTCAACGTAGTATTTGCTATGTTGATGGGGCCTTGTTGATACAGATCTAGAGCAAAAACTATAAATATGAGCTCCTAGCTATGTTTATGAGCATTAGATTCATAGTAGTAGTCGAGCTCTTATATTTTTTACATTTAAAAGTTAGAATATTTCTCCTAAGTACCTATAGTAGGAGTCATTGAGTGTATGGATCTTTATTTAAGCATTGTTGTACTTGAGCATGACAGTTTGTATGGAAATAAAGATGAGCTTCTTGATAAACCTTCCAACATTCTGGATAGCTAAAATGTTTTCTTTATGCATTCATTATTTTTATTAAATATTCCATCGATTAAACTAAATTAAGCCAAATTAGACTTAAATCAATTAAGCTAAATAGGTTAAGTACATAAGTACGACTGCTTTGAGCATAACATGTATTCTCTTGGTAATCCTAGAAGCATTATTGCTTGGTATGCCCAGTAGCATAACACTTGGTAACTTAGTAGTGAATACGTGGGTTTATGACATGTACGGAAGGATCGGATCCTTATGTTAGGATTAGTTAAAGATTAGTTAGTTGGTGATTTTTAATTAGTTATTGCATTATTCTATCTCTCTTTTTAAGCATTAAAATCATAAAACACAAAATGATAAAAATTATATGCCTCGATTACTATTAACCATACCATTATGCTTCACAAGTGTAATTGGGAAGATAATGAATGACCTTAGGGAAAGGTTCACTTCCTAGAAGACTAGTGTACCAGAAACTATCAAGTCCATAGAATTTAATCAGATCACATGTGAACACTTTGTGATTCGTATGGTTGGGTGTAGAGGTACCTTGCCACTCATAAGCAACCATTGGAGGAGCCACCACCACTAGAAACTACATAGGTTACATTGAGCTTCATCCAATTTTATTTTTGTCAAATTTTATCTTGTCATGTCTTGTGTCATTTTTGTAAAAACACCACTGCAACATGAAGTGTCATATAAATCTACCTCCCAATTTTGTAAGGAACTCTATCCTCATTTTGTTTTAACTCAAGGACAAGTTTTCAGTCAGTCGTGGGGGTATGATAAAGCCAAAATTTGGAAAAATATGATATTAGATATATGATATCATAGCACTAGCTACATCATCGCATATGCGATATCGTGGGATGTGTGCCAGCCTATAAACACAACACTTAGGTGCATGGATCCTTAATAGATTTCATTGCATAGTAGCATAACTCTTTTAATTTGTTTCCATAATTTTAGTTCTAAGTACTTAGTAGTGTATGCTTGCAGTGTGGTGTTGAGTGATTGTAAAAAATCTTTATTCGAATGAAGTATACTTGGACACATTTTATGACCAACAATAAAGATCGAGCTTGCTTATCATCATTGCAGCATCCACTTAGTTTTCTCAATGCTTACTTAGAATAATGTTTACCATTGTTACTTAGATTACTAATTACTAATTTCCTAGTTAATGTTTACTATTCTATGCACTTTACTTTCACTTTTGTTAAGTAGTATGAATATGACTGATTTCGAGTACTAAGTGTAGTTATCTGGTAACCTAGTAGTGTTATTGCTTGGTATGCCTAGTAGTGGTACACTTGGTAATCCTAGTGATGACTACATGAGTCCAAGGTGTGTATGGTAAATTAGGACTAGAAATCTATCACCATAGGATATAATGGAATTGTTTACTATTTTTCTTAGAATTAGAAACTCTTTTCACTTTACCATGTATGCTAGAAGCCAAATAGCCAAATAACATCAACATATCATATACCTCACTATGAGTTAAACCATACCCATAGATTTCACTAGCTCATGTGGGAAGACAATGATTTCGAAATTTAACTAATTCCTAGCATGCTCACATTACCTCATCTATGGATTATGATCTGGTCGCATGTGAGCACCAGTGACTTTTATGGTTGGGTGTTGGATTACTCCATCGCTCATTAACAACCATGTGAATTACAAGTATTAACTCAAGTTGAAGAAATGTTAATTATGAGGCTTAATCTTATAATTCAAGTTACACATGCTTGTGGAGGTCGACTAAATTATAGAGGTCACACAATATGCTTTCCACAACATTTAGAAGATGTAGAAAAAAATTGCCTCAAAAATTACAAGAGTCGTCATTCATTATTGTTCAAATAAAAGATTATGCAAGTGCAACATATGATTTTATTGTCAAATTCTTTGTTAGACCCTTCTAAAGAAGTCCAAGAATGGCCCTTATTCTATTTTGAAAAATGGCTTGATATGGAAATACAAAATTAGGGGACAAAGCTAAATGAATGTGGTTAAAAGAATATGAAAGGATGGGAGCTCTAACTATTTCAATAGCAAGAATGAAAAAAAAAATGTGTGACTTGAATAGTAGTGAGAGGGCTACACACAAAGCATAACTCGATAAACAAACACTGTAAAGAATGAATGTCAAATTTTTCATTTACATCAACAAATATTGTTGTAGGGTTATTGGAAGTAGACTTCTAACTTCATTGATATAAGCTATACAATTATAGTTTATAATATAGTAGTTCCTTACACATAACTTAAACTATAAAGTAATAATCTTATCAATTCAACCACATTTCTAAAGAGGATGTTAAGTTCATGACATTGTTATCTATTCCATCAAGTTAAGGTGACAAGGATTTTACATCAAATTTTGTGATCTATTCCATCAAGCTAAAATAAACTGGGAGAAGTATGAAAAAGCTTTAATCTTTTTAGGATGTCTCAAAATGGCATATTGGCAAGAGTTGTCCTTTTATAAGCCACAAACACTTAATGAGACCTATGATTTGGCACTCAAAACTAAGCAGAAATTAGGAAGATTTAGAAACAAAAGCAAACAAACTTCTAAGGAGAAGGAGAAGGGATCTAAGCCAAAATTTGAAGACAAGGAGGGTAGTTAAGATAAGAATACTAAAAGAGTTGGTGAGAAGGGTAAAGCAAACAAGGACCAAGGTAAGGAAGGGTTAAGGTAGTAGCTCATCAAAACTATAATGCTTCAAATGTGGAGAATGGGAACACAAGTAATAGAAATGTTTGCTTCACAAGGTAGCCAATGATAAGGATGTGCAAACCATGGAGGTGGAGAAGACATTGAGACAAGCTCGTTAGAGTGGTAATACTAATGCTTCAAAAATAAAGGATGTTTCTAAATTAAATTCTTGTGCATTCATGGGGAATATCAATAGAGGGGATCATCCTAATAGAAAATTGTTGTTTTAGATTGGGGCGAGTTCTTTGCTTAGTGGGAAATGGATTTATGTTTCGATTGATGGATGATGAGTGGCAAGGTATCCCTATGCCCAACCATACGAATATGAGTGCATATGCACGATCCAGTCAAACTCCGTGGATGGGCTAATTGTGAGTTCTAAGATAGTTATTATGCTTTGTTGTTCGTTGTCTTCCCACGTTGGACTAGTGGAAGCACTGTCACATATGGTTTAGTCTGAAGTGAGGTGTAGGATGTAATGTTTTAACACTACTCCTATTATGGAAAGATAATAAAGAGTTGATTAACTAAGGGTATGAAATAAATCCTATATTAACCTTAGGCAATGAGTATTCGAACCCACTTGTCCATATTCACATTGGGCTTCACATAGTTGCCACTAGGATTACCAAATGCTAATCACTACTGGGTTACCAGAAAATATGCTTATGTGTTTGCAATTGGTCATACTCATTTTGCTTAATGATGGGGAATGTAAATAACATTAGTTGGAAACTACAATACATAAAGACATTAAAATTTTAATATAAGGAAATCACAAATGTAAAGTGGATGCTACAATGATGTAAATGATCTTGATCTTTATTGTTGAACATGTAATGTGCCCAAGTACATTGCACTCGAATAAGGATGCTGTGCAACCATAAACATCATACTGCGGGCATACACTTGAATTGAAATTGGAAAACTCTAACTGACTCTATCTATATATCCATCTTTACCTTCTCTATGTGATATTTATAGGCGAGTATGGTAGAAATAACATTGGATATCCAACATCACCTACTAACCCCGATATTGGATCCCCAATATCAGATCTATGATATTAGAGCCCCGATATTGCTTTTGATGACTCATCATACCCCCACGATTGAATGAAAACTCGTCCTCGAGTTTTGTACAAAATGGTGAAAGGTATGGGATTATTGACTGACAAGACAATCATTGCATTGTAGTGGTGTTTTATTACAACAAAATGATGACACATTACAAGAATCAGAATTAAGAACAAAAGAAGAATAATGGAGTCACTATGTTATGCCAGGATGTGGTGGCTCTTCAACAATCTCCTTTCCTTTGCCTTTATCTCCTGGTTTTGGAGGCTTGTGATGATGTAGCAGTGAATGAAATTTCTCCTCCTCTATTATGGGATCATGTATAGTCCATGTAGATGATCTAATGTGTGAGGGAACTAGCACATCCATAGGCATGGTAGCTGCAGAAACATTTGATTAGCTTTTACATACCAAGTTGCAAACTACTATATTTCCTCTTCAAATGCCTTGGCCTTATATCTCAACTCTTGATAATCAACAAAGAATCTGGATAGGTCTACAGCTACATCTTTCTATCCATGGTAGCTTGACTTAACTACCTCCAATTCTACAGTTGTGACTGTTAGCTTTTCAAGAGCTACTTTGTGGTCAACAACCTCCTTTTCATACAACGTGTATGTGGCGACTGCCTGCCTCTCGAGCTCATTGCACAGGCACCCTATTGTCAACATGGCCAAGTTGGCGTATCAAAGATTAACCAACTCCTTGTACTCTTTCAAATTAGTAATATGTAGGTCCCGAATTTTAACCTCTACCTGGTGAGAAAGGGCATATGTATCCAAGATGTTTTTCTAGTCAGATTGTTGGGTCACAAAAGAATCTATTTGGCCCTTTTCCATCTAGATTTCTTTCTTAATGACTTCTTTGTACATGCCCACCTAGTCACGAAAGTGCTCCTTGAGGCACTCATGCTTTTTGGCCTCATTCTGCCACACGCTTATTTCAATGACTGACTTTTGTCAGATAGCACACACCTCCTCCATAAAGAGGGTTCGATTTTCTTAGGCGAGGTGACTCATGTTGTGGTTGACCCGTACTAGCTGCTCTCTTAGCTGGTGAATGCTTTCTTCTAACAAATTCGTTTGCTACTCAATGGTGGTCAACTTATAATTTGCTATAGTTAACTGCTTATTTTCTTCTTGTAGGGCGGTAAGGGCCTTGAGATGTGCATGGGTTCATGCTTCTATGGTAGAAGCATCCCATACCACTTACTCTCTTTCCTATGCTAGGTTTTTATTCTCTTGTATCATCTAAGCCAATTGCTCAGTTTGGAAAGCCTCCATTTTCTTGGGTGGGATTAGTGAAGATGGATCTCACCTTTTCACCTTTAAGGTTGCGAGCTCTTGATAAAGCCTTTGGGCTTTTGCCTTTGCATGCTGGACCTTATGCTCAACGATGACAAGTTTTCCTTTAGTTGAAATTGTTTCGGACTGTGCTGTAGTGACATCGTTGGGGATGTCAAACAAGGAGGTCATTACCTACCCTGTTTGCAGTAGTCTGCCAAACACATCCTCGTGTTTAGCCTGAGTTATGGTGGAACCAACCAATGTTTGCACATCCTATGCACCTATGAGATCCATTGGTGGTACAACAGGGACATGAAAGGATTCTTTCATGTGATCTTTGATAACGTCCACTGCACCCATCGCATCTTGGTGTTGCATGACTACCATTGTAGCCCCTTCATCAGTATCAAGCATTACTTGAAATGATGTAGTATTCCTAGATATTTGTTGTGACAACTAGGCTTCTTGTCTAGACTGGAGTGAAACCTGCCCTATAGCAGGATTAGCAGACACCGTGGGTTGGACTGCATCATCAAGAACTCAAAAGAGGCTTGACTCATCAGGTGTTTCCCAGCTCACAAGGTTTGAGATCTGCTGGAGATGGCTAAGTGTAGGCCTATAATCATAAGTTGGTAGTTGTTGCTGAGGTGGTTGAGATGGTGGCGATGGTTGTTCAGACTATAGTCTGTGGTTGGGTCCTACTTCCTACTGTTGTTTATCTTGCACCAACTGGTGCCTGAGTTGTTCAATTTTTTACTCTAGTTAGATGATGTATCCCTACTCTAGTTTCTACTCTTTCTATTCTTCCTCCTCTTCGAGATCTTTTCTCGGAGGCACTGGTTTGAGTAGTTCTACAAAAGAAGCGTTTTGAGCTTTGCGAGATACATCATTGATATAACCAAGGATTCCAGCATGTTGACATAGTTTTCGGATTAGATAGGGAAACAAAAAAGTGAGCCTTCCTATCTTTACCTCTTTGAAGCATTGCTTGATCTCCATGAAGTATAGTTGGGGAATGTTGGCTTGAAATTTTTCCATTAACACAGCACATCCCTGAGCTGCATAGGTGGACAGATGATTGAGCCCCTTCATTGGGAACAAATGATATGTCTCAATTTTAAAATAGGTATGCTCTTCCAGGCTCAATTCATTGTATGACTTATTCTCATCGTCCAAAGAACATTTGAACCATAGCTTACGGCTCTTTGGATCAGGTTGGGTTGATAGAACCTACAATCGTACTCCAACATTTGGCAATTTTAGGGCTTCAACGATTACCTTGATGGAATAAGAGACTATGACCCCACTAATTCTTATTGTGATACCTTCTTCTCTACCATGCCAAAAAGAATAAGTCTTCCCAAGGTACCATTCTACATTTTCAGACAAAATTGGCCAAAATGGAGATGCTTACAACTGTATCCTCACTGCTTGAGGGGCGAACTCCATGAATGGCCTGAAGTTCATTTCCATGATGACTGAGGCCAACGTGGAATGTGCCTAAATGGAAACAAGGCATCCTGATGAAAATGTGAGTCATTATCCTTGCACTTGAGGTGCTGCCTTTGCCTGCACAAATTGAACTTCGATAGGGACTTATGTAGGGGCTTCTTGATGGATGTTGAATGACTATGCCTCCTGCTTAATTGGTGGCCCTTACTAGCTAGTTTGACCTTGATTTCCCCAAGGGAAGTTGCTTGGTCTTTGTGGTGGATCACCTTGGGTTGCTTGTTTGGGGGCCATGTGCAATTACACAAAACATTAGGTTACTAAGGGATCCTTGTATTGATCATGTTACTCATCTATACCTTAGTTAGCCTTTAGTGTATGTTATAGCCATGTTAGATTGTAGAGTTAAGGCCTTACTTACTTTTTTTTTTCAAAAATGGTCTAATAAGATAGTTAAGGCACTTAGGGATACATAAGAAGTATCTTTGGCATGGTGGGTAATGTTTATTTACTTATTTAGCTTTGATTTTACTTAGTGTATTCATTGTTTACCCTCAAAATACCTTTTAGGCGATAGCGATTTTCGAAGAAGAAATGTGACGTTAGGTGAACACAACTAAACCACCCCCCCTCCCCCACAATTGAGATGGACACTTTGGGGACAGATAGGTGAAAATGGCATGAAAAACGAAGTGCGAACAAAGGAGATACAACATGTGGACGAAGGGCATGTAGAGCTTAAAGTGCCAGATAGAAAAAATGGCCAAAACTCCCCTTGCGTTGTGATGCAAAAATGAAATTGGAATTGTGGATAAGTGTCATATTTATAGATTCTATAACCCCAATATCAGAGTGCCCAGAAAAATGCTCAATCGATAATTTGACAAAGGGAGAATAATTCAAGGGTAGGAATAAAAGAGTTGGAGGTACCAAAACATTAGGAACTTGGGAATTGTGTTAGGATAATGCTAGGGAAAAGAATAATGCACAAAAGTGAAGAGGGTATATAGTTAGGAAAAAGTGGAATGATAGGCATTAAGGCAGAGTGGAAGGTGCATAAATCAGGTGGTATGGAAAAACAAGTAAAAGGCACAAGAGTTACACAAGTAGGTCCTCCCCAAGGCAGGTGCATGCCCATGATACCCTTGCATAACCATGCCAGAAGGTGTCCATAGGCACCTAAGGCATTAAATGCGACTGATACCTGTTACACAACATCACATGAAGAAAAAACATACACCACTAGCAGTAGAGAATTATGACTATGTACGTCCAAATCATAAATGAGAACATAGTGAACAATGAGGTGAGGAATGGAAAGCATGGTGGAAAGAGAGAATGCATAACAGACTCCCAATATGGAGGTCATATGAAGCCCCTTGTGGGTTTAGTGGTTCAGGTGACTTAACAACAACCATCCCAAATCTTGACCAAAAACAACCACATCCAGTGACCTTCCATCAACACACCTGACTAATCCATCCTCTTAGGCAACATGGGTGTTCTCATAGATCAACCACCATCCCACCAAAAAGAAGAAAAGAGTAACAGGAAGTGCGGAAGAACCTTAGTTAGAGGGAACCTTCAGGCATGGGTAAATGTCTTTCTAGTTTCATAAGCAGTGCTTCTAGTCCATACTCCATTATTTTGTCTAAGGGGTGTGCTTTGAATTCCCATTAGTTTTTTTTTCTACTTTTTCTTTGCTTTCTTTATTTATTTTTTGAATGGAAACCACACCATGCAAAGACGTATTTGACAGGTTCAACTTCCTGGTGGTTTTTGGCGGTGGAATAGCAGAAAACTGATGACAACATCCATGTGTTCAAGAGAATAAACTAGTACAAGTGTATCAAATCCCCTTGAAGTCACATTCTTTTCAATTCCTTTGAATCCTTCTTTAGGGTGGAGGATACCAAGCCACAGATTCATTATAGTTTGATTAGAAAAAGGGGCTCCATCCTTCCAAAATAGAGGGAAACCATAGAATTAAACAGATGGATGGATGACGTGGCCTCACCATTCACACAGTTAAACATTTATGATGGAAACAACATAGAGGCAAATCCCCACCCCAAGTAGACCAAAGTAAAACTCACTTATTGATCAAGAACATTTAGGAGTGGTAAACAAAATAAATCAAATCAAAACAAAAACAAAAACAATAGAAAAAAATGAAAATAAAATAAAAAATAAAATAAAATAAAATAAAGTAAAACAAAAGAAAAGGAGGATTAGTTCATAGTTAGAGAGGAAGATAGCCCCAAGGCCTAGGCATTGGAGGATGATACGAACTAGCAAAAGGGTCCATGCATTGTGGTTACATGGTATAGGGCATGCTTGCTGGTGGTGTCACACACATGGCATAAGGGTTGGGTCAGTATGCTAGTGTGGAAAATGGGGTAGCTTGAAACGTTCCTGATGTGCAACTGAAATCGTGACAACTTAATGGCATGCATGGATTCTATTGTCTTAGCATAAAATCGGAATCCATAGTAGTTGTCAAAATAGAAGTAGATACAATAGGCAACTTTGGTGTATGTACAGAAGGTGGTAGATCCAAAGGAAGGAACATGTCACTAGGTTGTCCTTGTGTAGGAGTAGTAGATACAGTGGGTGATGTTTGGCCTTTATGTTTTTTGGTGTGAATCATCCTGAAGAAGGGATGTTTGTGTGGCCATAAAGGATTTCCATTTGATTGATCGTTGGTATGCATAGTTGCTACACAAGTAGCCGATTGTGGCTGTAAAAGATGTTGTGATAAACCCTTTAGAATGGGTGATGACGTGTGAAAGGGAAAAACATAAGAGCTTGGAAAAAATGATAAAGGATACATGACATGTAGTGGTGACAACATGGGAGATGGCACGTAGCGATGGTGTTTTGGTGAGTGGTACGTGTGCGGTGAAGAAGAAGAAGATGAATGGAAACTTGTTAGTGAAACAGGCTATTGAACGTAGTACTCACATGAGTACGGATGGTGAGATGGCTACCAAGTGGGTGATTGTCTCCCCCACGACTGTGGTGGTTGCCACTATGGTTGAGGTTGACCATAAGGGTGAGGATGGTTCCTACTTGCGTGGTTATAGGATGGACCATAATCGCGTGGATGGAAAGGCATTCTTCTAGGCTTGTGCTGGCATAAGTACTTTGAATTTGGCACAAAAGTCCAATGCTCTTGCAGATGTGACAATATTAGGCATCAGCCCTTTAGATGATCATAAAGGCAAAGGTCACATTCCTTATCTATGTTTGTAATGAAGCTATTAACCTTGTTGTCAATAATAGTGTGTTTGTCTTGTTGGCCTTTCATCTCGCTTGTTTCATGACTAGTTCCTTTATGTTGAGATTCTTCACTGAGATTGTGTTGTGCCACATTCACTTTAGTAGGTTTGGCGTATGATGAAGCCCTATCCTGAAGCCATGTAGACATTCTATTCAACCTTGCATGGAATTCATCAATCAGTTGTTGTATTGGCAAGGGAGCTTGGGACATCTCCTTGTGGAAAGTTGCCTTATCCTGGTCAATGATCATTTTTGTTACAAACATTGATTCTTGTTGGTGGTTTTCCAAAATTTTTTGTTTACAAAACTCCCCTTCTTCTTTAGAAACTCATTGAATTAGCCTTAAAATCCCCCATCCTTTTAATTTGTATAATTGGCCCTTCATGTATGGTCCAAGGGTCTCTCATGTTTGAGTTCGAAGCCCATCTATGATGTGGTGAAGTTGTTCTTCCTGGGAGAAGCCATGGCCTAGACATTTAAGCAAAAAAGAGTAATAATGGTCTAGGGCCAAATCCAAGGGCTCATATTCTATTTGTTGCCATTCCTAGATCTATTTCTGTAACTGGGACACTCTAGCATAAGTCTAGTACTTGTCGTTGAACAATTCTAACATCGTGGACCAATGCTTAATAAAATTAGGTTTCAACCATTGATACCACATGATAGCTTAATCGACGAGTGTCCAGGGGAAGAGTTTTAACTTTTGCCACATGTTGTCAATGTTCTATAAGGCACATGCATCATGGAAGGCTTTTAAATACTATTGTGGAACATAATTATAGCCTCCTCTAAACCTAGGGATATACTCCATTTTGATTTATTTGATACGACTATCCCGTTGATGCTTTTTGGGGATTCTAACAGCCTCTTCAATGTTTGATAAGCTTTGAGTTGATAAAAAGGGTTTACTTTCTCCATTAGACATCTCCATATATGGACGTTGAGTTGCATGAGTCCGATAACCCTGTAGGTATTTGCGATGATGATATGAGCGTTGCATTCTTCGGCGTTTGTCATCGCGTCTAGGATGATCACTCCATTCTGTGTTGCTATATATAACATTGGTTTTCTAGTGAATAGTTTCATGACTAGATAAATCACTAATGTCATGTGCATGAGACATGTTGGAGATGCATGTGTGACTTGTTACTCCTTGTTAAAAGATAGAGCATGGAAATGCCTACAACGAAGTTGTATGATATAACTATCTTAGATAATCAGCACCATCCTTGGCAACAACACCAATGATGAGCAGCAAGATACCCCTACACCCAACCATATGAATACAAGCATGTACATGTGATTTGGTTGAACTCCATGGATGGGCTAATTGTGAGTTCTAAGATAGTTATTGTGCTTCATTGTTCGTTGTCTTTCCACATCAGACTAGTGGAAGCATTCTCACGTATGGTTTAGTTCAAAGTGAGGTGTATGATGTAATGTTTTAACACTACTCCTACTATGGAACGATAATAAAGAGTTGGTTAACTAAGGGTATGAAATAAATCCTATATTAACGTAAGGCGATGAATATTTGAACCTGATTATCCATATGCACCTTGGGCTTCATGTAGTTGCCGTTGGGATTACCAAATGCTAATTGCTACTGGGTTACCAGACAATACGCTTATGTGTTCACAATTGGTCGTACTCATTCTGCTTAATGACAAGGAATGTAAATAGCATTAGTTGGAAATCATAATAAATAAAGACATTAAAATTTTAATTTAAGGAAATCACAAATGTAAAGTGGATGTTGCAGTGATGTAAATGATCTCTATCTTTATTGTCGAACATGTAATGTGCCCAAGTACATTGCACTCGAATAAGGATGTCGTGCAACCATAAACATCACACTGCAGACGTACACTTGAACTGAAATTGGAAAACTCTAACGGACTCTAACTATATATCCATCTCTACCTCCCCTATGTGATATTTATAGGCGAGTATGGGAGAAACAACATTGGATATCTGACATTGCCTACTGACCCTGATATCGGATCCCTAATATTGCTTTTGATGACTCATCAATGGGGGAATCCAAAAAAATGTTATTTTTTCTAAGGTAGTTGCTAGATTGGGTTTGGTAACTAAGCCTCATCTAATACCCTATAAGGTGCATTGGTTGTCAAAATATTTTTCCCAAGAAGTAAGGAAACAACATACCTTAAAATTTAAAATTTGATGTTTTTATGATGTTGTGCAATGTGATGTTCTTCCAATAGATTATGCTGATGTAATTCTTGATAGACCTTGGAATTTTGACAATGGTGCTCAATTTGATGTAGCTAGGAATGTGCAGAATGTTGCTAGACTTGATGGAATCCATAATTTGATTCCTATGATGGTTGAACAAGTGAGGCAACAAAGCTCACTTAATGCTTCCTTGGTCCTTCTAGGAGAGAGGGAATATATTAAGAAACATGATGAAACTAGTTTTGGTTTTGTTGTTATGAAAAAAATTGCTATTGACCACGATGATGTGTAGGTTGAACACCCTACAAGTGTGCTAGGCTTGAAGGAGAAATTTTCTAAGATGTTTAAGGGGGAACTAGATGGACTATTACTGATGAGAAATGTACGACATTAGATTGACTTCATTCTTGATGCTACCATTGCAAATGAGAAAGCTTACTAGATACCACCAAATCAGAGGGGGGGCATGGGTGTGGGGGGGTGGGGGCCTGGGGGGCCCCTACTCCCTTGTTCACATGAGTTCACTTTTTGAAGTGCAGAAGAGCTTGTGTAGGAACATCTCTTTCGATTCCCTTGCACTTGTTTTACAAGTTTTTGCAGGTGTCATGCTTGGAGAAGACTTAGATGAGTGTGTCTTCTTGTGTTAATTTTTTATGATGATTATTTTTGGATGTTTTGGCATGTTTGGAGGTGTTTTTGGCTCATTTTGATAACTTTAGGAGGTTCCAAGACTTATGGGGACTTGTTTGGAGGCATCTAGAGGTTCTAGGTATTAAAATAATCATTTGTATTTTTGGCACCTATAGGATATATGTCTACCCATAAATGTAGATGTCTCAGTGTAGATGTCTATCCAGAATTATAAATGTGTATGGATCAGATAGATGTCTACAAAAACAATAGATGTCTCACCCAAAAGTAGGGCTTTCACAGTAGATGTTTCAACAAAGCCAAAGATGTCTAAGATGGTGAGGGAAAAAGCTGTAATGTGGCGTTTTGATAGGAAAACATCCAAAAAACTCCAAATCCTTGTGGGAAATATCTAGGAAGGCAAATCAAAAGCTTTCTAGGGTTTTAGATTTCTATAATTATGTATGTATCCATCCATGAGAGAGAGAGGAGAAAGAGCTGGTATGTAGAGTGAGAAAAAACACTCTTGAGAGTGGAGAGTTGAGCAAGAGAGATTGGGTAAGTGCAATTGGTCATTGTAGCTCCAAGATCAGCTTGTGGTGCATTGGTCTATGTGTTCTATTATCTTATATCTCACTCGTGAGTTGAGATCTCAGTCCTGGGTTATGGTAGAGATTTCTATTGGTTGTGTTTTGCATTGAGAATAGCTATTATATGGTTGTAGAGCCTTATGCTTTGCAATATTGCTTGAGTGTGATAGGTTTTGGATGCTTGTGGGTTGTATGAACCCTATTATAATCTTCTAATAAATTAATTGAAGATAGCTAGTTTTCTTGTTTTCTAGCAAAAAAGAAAAAGGTTTTGTCTTTGCATAATATTTGGATTTAGTATGTTGAAGGTGATTTAATTATTGGAGTGAACTTGCTCCATAATCCACTACTATCATACCTACAAGCGGAGGTAGGAATAGAACCCATAATCTCCCAACCAAGTCTATTTTGTTGGAAGAAGGCTAAGATGATGATAATGATAAAATAACATTAAGTAACATGTTTCTAGGTTGATAATGATAAAGTAACATTAAGTAACATTAAGCCTCAAAATCAAATTTAAAAGTGGAAAACTGTATTAATACAATAAAAAAATTTATAAGCCTCAAAATCAAATTAAAAAGATTTAGATGCCTAAGTAAAGGATTACCTTGATAGCAAAAGCATCTAAACACATGATAAGAGATTACTCAAGATTCTCACTAGCATTTTTAAAACTATAATGATGAAGGGTGGCCTTTTGGACAAATACAAAGGGGACAAAAAAAGAAAGAAAAAAAAAACAAAACAAAACCTTAACCTTAACCTTGTATATTTAATCACATAAGCTTACAACAAATTATGACGTTGAACTTCATTACCAAACACCGTTAAACCAGGTATACTTACTGATGTTCAGATATTTTTTCTGATCTGATACCTCCTTTATGAGCACCTCCGCATCAGAAAATGTTTCTGCTTTTACAAAGATTTTCACATGATTTCCTTTTAATTGTCGTCTGCCAACGACATGATGATGTAACGATGGGGTGAGTTCTCATTTCTACAATAAAGCCGAGACCCATGGTCATGGTAAAAGAAGTGTAGCTCCTCACCTTTTATCGTCTTGAGCACTGTCCGTAATATTTCCACCACGTTGAACTTCACGCATTCTGGTCGGGTGCATCTCTTCAAAGGAATCTTCTCATGCAATGCCCCGGGGAATATCGTAACCATTCTATATCGGCCTTGAAACATTTTCCATTAGGAAACATCAAACCACTTTTATTTGAAGTATAATAAGTAGCACGGGCGGCACTTACACCACAATAATGTCATGCAAAATTCCTTTTATAAACAGCTGCAGAAATTTGAAAGTCATTTGAAATTCTTTTTTTCCATGCATGCTATTTTCATGTTAGCTACTTTACCAAGAATTTCCTGATAAAGCGTAATTCCTGCTGCCAGTGGGAAATTCAAGGCCTAAATATGTCGAAGGTACAATTCTCAACGATTTCGTTCTTCCTTACCTCGAGTCCCGGCCTCTCATGACGGCGATGTTATCAAAATTGGGGAAGAATACGTATTCTCTATGAAAACATGGCATAAGGTTGAAAATACCAGTCCTATCAATTTTGCATTGAAATTGAGAAGGTTGATCAAACCATGGAAAAATGCTGATTTATATTACCTGCATACGCTATCTAAACATTAAATGACAGGCGATTAGTATTTCTAGGGATTTAAAATTCAAATTTCACATAGCCGAACTCCCAGGTGTTCTCCAAAAATATCCGTGGGAGAGAGGTAAACGTTGCAAGATTTTATAAATTTTTAAACCAACCGATCGTAGCAATGTCCAGGAGGAAAGGGGTATTTATAAACCAGTTAAAATAGGTGAACTAGTTCAGAGAAAAAAGAAAAGGGGAAACAAAGATTTTTTACCAAAATATTACCTGCCTTTACACTCGGGACCGACGGCCACCCTATTTCTTTAAGAAGTAAAAACAAACACAAATTTTGGTGTACTTTTACGGAAAGGATATCGTTTCTCAGGCAAATTGTTCCAGCAGTGAAGATTGCTCTCCGTTCTTACACATCAACGCATATTATTTCAGCGTTTCTGCTATTAAGATCAGTCTTACGTTTTCAAACATACTTCAATACATATTAGGCCCACTTTCGAATATACAAAATTTTTATTCAAATCCATTACCTAATAACCTGCAAAACGCACTGCTCCACAGCCGGATCAAATTAACAATCCAGGGTCCTCAACATTATCAAAAGCACAGATTAATTCTATACGCTTGAGAGTAGTACATGAAATACAATGAGAAGCATTGGTACATACTGAGGTTAATACAATAAGACAGTAATAATAAGGGGGGTTGTTAAGGTGAGCTACAAGTTGGAGAAGAAAAATAATAACCAAAACCTTAACAGAGCCCAATGTTGCAAGATGACCCCCAGTCACTTGCAACAAGACAAAAGCTTATCGCACCCCCTGGGACAGCTGAAAAAAGAGACCAATACAACTAATTCAAAATTTAGAAAAAGGTAATATTATTGATAAAGCCTAGTTCTCGACATTGAAGTTGAACATTACTAGCAATAGAGCATTTCATACCGTAGTCAAATTCATTGTAGTTTGTGTTGTGATACCAAGCATCAAGGCGACATTTCCAAATAAAGAAGATAATCTCGAATAATAGGATTTTCCAGGCTTTTTGAAGGTGATGCTTAACACAATCATCTTGAAAGATACAGTGAGGAAAACCAATAGGATGGTTAGGAAGGAAAACTTGGAGAGATTGACACCATTTCCACATGTGTTGAGAGAATGAGCAATCCCAAAAGACATGTTGAAAAGAGTCATCCGCTTTACAAATGGGGCATTTAGGATGATCAATTCCTAAAAAAAGAAGCCTATGTCCAATGGGAATACCTTGATGAACCAAGGACCAAAAAAAGAAACAGTGTTTAGGTTGGGCCTTGGAAGTCCAAATCCTACGAAAAATAGTTTTCCATTGGTGGTCCTCAAGATGTAAACTCCAGTGTCTATTTAGAGTGGAGAATTGAAAAACTTGCGCATGAAACCAAGATTTGGCTTTAGAGATGCGTACAGAGCGAAGAGGGGAACCATTAGGCCAAAACCAATCATCATACCAAGGAGTATTAGTATGCATCTTGTGCACAGCAAAGTTGGAAAGAACTTGCTCTATGTGTTGGTAAATGACAATATCTTGTCTTTGAAACCCCCAGTTAACTTTCGCATGTGTCCAAGAGAGGGTAGGAGAATCATTTCTAACAGTATATAATTGATCGATATGGTGGAGATTGTGGTCAGCAAAACGATTGGCCCTATAAGGAAATTCATCATAAAGACAACCTCCATTCTTTTTAAATATAGGGGACCACCAAATCGAGTGAGTCAACAGAGATTGCAAGCTTATTTGGGAAGGTTTCCATTGCAACAAACCTCTAAGTTGGCTCCAACACCGCCAAATTTGCTTGAACCAGAAAGAACCTTTGATCTTCTGAGAC
>MNCI01032318.1:1182643-1201007 GCA_015680685.1 Gnetum montanum | reverse complement strand
TCCCTTGGGTGGTTTTTATTTGGACTTCACCCTTCCCCACAATATCCAAAGGTTCATTATCTGCAAGATAAACCTTTCCAAACTTCCTTGCAACATAATTGTGTAACAATTCCTTGCATGGAGTGGTGAAATGAAGCACCTGAATCTAGAATCCAAGATTCAATGAGATTGTCCACACAGCAAATCAAAGCATCAGCAATAATGTCCTCTATTGCATTCGCTGATTCATCATCTTGAGTGTGATTTTTCTTCTTCTTTGGTGCCCTGCACTGATTTCTAAAGTGACCCTTCTTGTCACAATTCCAGTAAACAACTTCCCTGTGATTTTTAGATTTTCCTCTGCCTCTGGACTTCAATCTACCATTACCATGGTTTTGACCACGTTGTGAGCTCCTACCTCTGCTTTTTGTATTCAAAGCAGACCCTGAGGATTCGCTTGACTCCCTTCTGCAAATGTCCTCGCTAAGAATCAAGTCTCGAATATCATTTAACTTTAATTTTAAAGTACCTGATGAGCTACTCACAGTGGTCACTGTTGCAGACCAACTCTCTGGCAAGGATGACATCAAAATCAACGCCTAGATTTCGTCCTCAAAGGTGATCACCACTGAATTCAGTTGACTAATTATCGTATTGAATTCATTGATGTGATTTGTAACTGATGCACCTTCACCCATCTTCAGATTGAACAACCGACATATCAAATATACCTTGTTTGCAGTAGATGGCTTTTCATATATACTTGACAATGTTTTCATTAAACTTGCAGTGGTTGTCTCATTAACAATGTTGAATGCGACGTTTCTTGCCAATGTCAATCTAATCATACCAAGTGCCTGGCGATCTAAGAGATTCCAATCTTCTTGATCCATTTGATCTGGCTTCTTCCCTAGCAACGATTCATGCAACTTCTTTTGATACAGATAATCTTCAATCTGCATCTTCCAGAACCCAAAGTCTGTTCCATCGAATTTGTCGATCCGGACTTTCCCGTCCTCGGATGCCATTGCCCCCACTGATCTGTGGCTCCGATACCAATTGTTAAATTCAAGAACAGATAATGAATCGAAGAAAACAGAAAACACAGGCAACACACACAGCTTTGTGTGGCGTTTAAGCAAGCACACCACCAGAAATACATGAAAATTGTTATTAAATAATAATTGCTAGATACAATTATAGAAACAACAACGTTTTTGGGCTGTTATGGGAGAGAACGGAAATTGGACCAATAACTACTAGTTAACTATTACTCTAACTGCTATTAACTACTGCTAACTATTGCTCACTATTGTTAACTACTACTCTAACTACTGTTAACTGGTTTTGACCCGTGTTGGATCAGTCACCACTTAACTTAACAACTTGAGAGCTCTAACACCTGCAGGTTTGTGAAATTGACTACCCAGTCAGGAATAGGCCCTTCAAACATGTTATGGCCAAGATCTAGCACTGTGAATTTATGCATTCTATTCAAATAATGTGGTAGGGACTAGTAAACATATTTCTCCTCAAATCTAATAATAGAAGATTCTTGCAATTGAACAAAGATTTTCGCAGAGGTCCAGGCAGATGATTCATATGAGCCTATAGAATCAACATTGAAGATGGAAAATGACAGAAAGCATACCATGCAAGTTGTTATTGTCCATGTACAATAATGATAGTTGTTTGCAGTTTCCCAAGCTTGCAGGTACCCTTTTAGTGAGCTTGTTATGAGAAATATCCAGAGAGATCAAATTTACCAGATGTCCAATACTATTGGGAATTTAGTCGCTCAACTAGTTTCCTTTTAACCTTACATAGTATAGTTGCGTCATGTTACCTATGCAGTCTGAAATACTGTCGTTGATGTTTGAATAGTGCATAAATAAAAATTGCAAGTTTGTTAAGGAGCACAATCCTGTTGGAAAGGCTTGCATATTGAGTGATGGCAAGTTGCTGAGATTTATTATGGCCTTCGGAATTTCAGGGCTAGATACTTCAAATGATCTCAATCGAGACATTGTAGCAATGCATTCTGGTATGGCCAAGGGAATACCACTTGGAAACTAGTATAAATCTTGAACCTGCTTTAGTTGGCAGATGTCTATTATAGAATATGCTCCTAACCTGAACTTGGTCAGGTGCTTGAGGCTTCCTAGTTCAGATGGAATACCTCCCACCAGCCTCTCTGTCAACAGGTTGAAGAGATTTTGGTCTTTCCCAACTCCTTTGGCATGTAACCTATAAAGTAATTTCCCACCTGAATAAGGCCTTGGAGCTGTGACAATTTTCCAAGAAGGAAGGTATGAGGCCGCTTCCATTATGGAATGACAACAATGTATAAAGCATTATCTTCATCATCACCATTACCACTTGAATGACCCTGCTTTGCATTGCCAATGCCATTGCCATTACCATACACATGGAATTCATTCCTTCCTTGCTTGGTGATTCTGTGGTTTTCTATGAAACTCTTTCAAAAAATTGGTCATACCGCACAGCATTATAAACAACAGGGAGCATGGAGCACGTCAAAAAAGTTAATACTTTGATGCGTTAAATCAATTTAATATTTGAAACGATAAAAGTTTAATAAAACGCCATGGATGACTACCACAACACATTACATGGTGCTGCTGAGTAGATTAGTCAAAAAGTTTTGAAAGTGGGGTAGATTCGGCCAAGTCTGAGTTAAGGAACGATCCACTTAAAGTGACTTAGCTGTTACACTTTTTAAAGGCTTCCCTTGATTCTCATTTTCATCCATTTTTACCGACAGGAATCTTAGAAGAGCCTGTGAACAAGCGAACAAGCAAAAGTTTAGGTTGGTTAAGAGTGGCTATGCTTAAAATGAAACCCGCTTATTATGACATGTGGATGAATGAAAGGTTTGCCTTTTTTTTTAGGTGTGTGTGGTCAAGATCAATTCATTTCTTATAACTTGCAAAGTATTTTTACTAAGGTTGATCTTAAGGTGTATGGATGAAGAAAATTTTAGGTTCTTTTTAAATAGCTTCTATCAAGATATGATTTATAAAACAAACACACCTGACCATTACTTCAAACCATGATGTTAGATATACGGTTTGTGACTAACATTTTACCATTCCATTCAATAATGACCCTGAAATACCATTTCCCAAAGAGATGAATAAATTATAAAGATTCTCCAAAGTCTTGAGGTCTTTGGAAAATGATCTCCAAATTTTTAAATCGTAGATCATGTCTGCGATATTGGGTTTTGCGATATCAGATCCAACCATGCGATGTCGGATACCCAATATCGGGGCCTGTCTCCTCACCTATAAATAAGAGGTAGCGCCCTTGGTTTTCACATTAGACAATTAGTCCCTTAGCTGAACTCTTGCCATTTTTTCCCTCTAGAGTTAGAATTATTTCTGCGTGCTTGCAGTAGAAGTCATAAAGTGAACAGATCTTTATTCGAGCATTGTGTACCTGTGTACGGCAATAAAGAAGAACTTTATGATAAACCTTGCAGCATTCAGAATAGATTACTTAGTGTTAATTATTATTTAATGCTTTCCTAGTTGATTAATGATTTCTCTCACCCTACAACTCTCTTAGTTAAATACACTCAGTATGATCGCATCGAGCATGCGTGTAGCGCTTGGTAACCCAGTAACAATTAGCGTTTGGTAATCCAAGCAACGTTGCACTGGTTCAGGATGTGTACAGCAAGTGGGAACGGATACTGGTATTAGGAGTAATTAGAACTTAGTTAATGAGTAGTTAAATTAGATTAGTTACTTAGTTATCTCTTTCCTCCTCCTTACTAGCGCATGATATAAAACACATAAAAGCTATAAAAATCATATGCCTCAAGCTTACTTAACCATACAACTGTGACATACAAGTAAGTTTGGGAAGATAATGATTAATCAACCTGTTATTGTTCCACAACAGCCTATAGGCACTTAGTCCTTGGAATTCCACTGGATCGTGCATGAAACACTCATATTCATATGGTTGAACGTAGGGGGTACCTCACTGCTCATCATTGGCGTCATTGCCAGGGACTTAGTTGTTTGTGCGCTAAGTAGAACTTAGGAAATCATTCACATCATTGGAATGAATCCTTAGGGTTGGTTAAGGAAAAGATAATAGTACATTGCACACTGAACAAGCAAGAATGTCTTCTTCTTCGCACAAAAGCACTTCACCGCCTAGGACTAACACAAGAAGCAATCGGCGACATAATACACATGACGTTGATTCACCAATCTCTCAATAGTTTCATGTGGTATATATTCATCTCGATGAATATGTACCCGACTTTACTTTTATTCTCCATCAAGATGAACAACTGCGTTGGTGTGACTTGGAAGGTAACATAGTGTTACCTCTCGACCATTCAGTCCCAAGCATGCTTCTTCGTGCTCTCACACGAATAGGCATGCAACACTTACATGCAGAATATGTTGCGCATGACTATGATTCAAGAGANAACCTTCATTCTACTATTCATAACCCAGGTGCTGATACCAATGGACACAAAGTGTTCAAAAAAGGAATAAGGACACATGACAAAGGTGGGCAATCTGATCACAATCGCAATTGAGGTAAAGACCACCGAAGAGAAGGTAGTAGACACTGTCATGGTGGTAGTTCTCCTTCTTCTTCACCTTCATCATCTCCTTCACCCTCTCCTTCAGTGTCCAAATGTAGCCGTAGAGAAAAATATCATGAGGATAAGGGCAAGCAAAGTGGAATTCATAGATGAAAAGGCCAAGATAGAGGATGAGGGCACTCTAGGGAATCACGACATAGAAGAAGGGTGAGTAGGGAACGACATAGGCATCATAGATGCTATGAACGTGATGATCATGTTGAACCCCTACTCGCTACTTGAAGCATGCTAGACATAATTGAGGCTATGAGAGTTCCAACAAGGCACCAAAGAGATAGTAGGATCAAGAGGTTAGATATGAATAACATCCCATGATTTGAAGGGGGATATAATGCTGATCCTCAAAATCACTTACAAGCATTTCATGATGCGTGTGTCTTGCAAAACATAGAGAACAAGTGGCAAAAACTTAAGTTGTTCCCATGGACACTAGTAAAAGAAGTTGAAAGCTAGTACTAGAATCAGAATCCATTCGTAGGCGAAGTACTAAGTTAGAGTTATTCAACGATAAGTACCAAACGTACTCTCGAGTGTCTAACCTGCGAAAGCAAATCCAAGGATGGAAACAAGGAAGTCATGAACCTTGGATGCTGCCATGGGCCACTATTACATCGTTGTCCTGGCCATGGTTATTCGCAGCAGGATCAGCTACGCCATCTCGTAGATGGGCCTAGGCATGAAATAAGAAGAACCCTTGGGACTTATGCCCAAGGAAGGTTATCTGAGCTTAGGTCCCATCAAACTCACAAACTATTGGAGCAAGTTGCTAAGGAAGAAGGTGAGCTATGAAAGAGAGAAAGTGCAGAAGAATATAACCGAGATCCTTCCCTTTGGAAGAAGGGAATAAAATTTTATGAGGATGAGGAAGAGTCATCACTTGAAGAGATGGTGGATAGGAAAACCTTGCCTATCCAAAAGTTAACATCAGAAGTATCAGCAAAGGTAGACCAAATGTGGGACTCCCTAGATAGTAGATTTCAAACTATTCTCAAAATAGTATAGGAGTCTAGAGAGCTAGGTAGTGATTGTGACAAAAGAAAACACAGAGAAGCGGAAAATGCACGTAACAAGGGTAAGGGAAAAGTTGCTATTATTGAAGAGGTTGTGGACTCAAATACAAATGATGATAGTGGATGTGAGATATGTCAATATGACCATCCTAAGGGATGTTGCCCTGTGCTCTTACATCTATAGGAGTTTGCGGTGTATGCACTTAATCCATGATTAAACAAACGACAAACATCCTGACAGTTACCTTATTCCCAAGGTAACCCAAGGCAGTTCTACCAACTTTTAATGTATTATCCAAGTGGAACTCCACCACAATTGGTTGAGCAACATGAACAGTGGCAACACCCACAATCATGGGGAATCCCACCACCAAGGCAACAATATCCTTACTAGTAACCTAACCCATATGGATATTATGTGCAACATCTAATCTTTCCACATGACTCTGTTGGTCACGTTACTCCTCAACATCACTATTAAGACTGCAAGTAGTATAGGACTCCCTCTCCTAGGGGTGATATTCCACAAGTGTACCATCCTTCAAATCTAGCCGCATCTCTCCCACCAATAGCTCCATTACCACCTACTCCAACAATGCAAGGTGAACTCCCTACCACAACAATGCAATGCCAAAATGGCTGTTAATCCTCAACCTATTGTTGGTTCTGACAACCGTATGAAGAAAAGACCTTTCTTCAGAACCAATAGTTCAACCAAGCCTTTGCAACAACAAGCAGCTGAGTCTTTGGATGTCTCCATATCAAATAAAGCTTCAGAGCCCCCCTTCTAGCCTAACACTGCATTCAATGCATACATTCATGTTAACATATTCCATTACCGATTGGATCAAAGTTGGCCACCTTCCCAGGAAATTCTCTGATCTTGGGAGTCCCCTGATATATCTATAAATCACTGGGAATGAGCCATGCAAAGCTCTTTTAGATTTAGGTTTCAGTGTCAACCTAATATCCCAAGAAATGTACAAGGCCTGGAACCTGCCTCCATTTAAAAAGAGCAACATCCTTTTAGAGTTAGCCAACCAGTCCATCACTGTTTCCTTGGGATTAGTGGAGGACATTGTTACCACTATTTGTAGATAGTCGTATCTAGCTGACTTCCTAGTGATTCAAGTGAACAATAGTAAGGGGGATTTTCCAATCATAACGGGAAGGGAATGGCTAAGCACTATCGATGCATGCTAGGAATCCGTGATCTTTCCCTAGAAATATCTAAGGAAAATGCTTTCAGAAAGATCAAGAAGAAGAAATTTCCATGCATCGCATACAGTGACACAAGGTGTAATTGCATGCATAGATCATGGGTTATGCAAAGTTTAACATTGCTTGCATGCAATTAGTGTGCATAAGTGATCAATATACAAAGGTGCCTGTATGCAGTAGCCACACGATAAGAAGACACCTAATGGTTGATAGCTGATTAAGAAAGTAGCTCACTTATATGCATGGAACTAACTGAGGGTTTGACTTGCGCTTACATAGATAGCATAGATGCATTAAAGTAAGTCCACTGCCAACTTCCAAGTCCTAACCTTGAAAAAATCAATAGGGGGAAGTTGGTAATTCCTAAGAAATTTAAACAGGAGCCCCTAGAGCTAAAACCATTGCCCACTAGTATGGAGTACATATTTCTTAAGAATGGAAAACTGGTAATCATCAATGCAAAACTTGCTCAGCAATAAAAGAGAGTCTGCTAAAGGTAATAAATAAGTGGTTAAAAGCCTTCACCTAGTCATATCTAGAATTAACTAGAATAGATCCTAGGATATGCTAGCATAGGATTTACACTGACTCCTCCATGAAGCCTCAGAAACAACCACAGAGACAATTGAACCCAAAGTTGAAGCAAGTAGTAAAAGAAGAAATCAAACAGCTTTTAAAGGCTGGGTTCATATACCCCATTGCTAATAGCGAATGGGTTAGCCCCTTAGTAATTGTGCCTAAAAAGGGAGGCAGATGGAGGGTGTGCATAGATTTTAGGCTACTAAAGATGGCAACATTCAAAGATCACTTTTTGTTGCCATTTGTTGACTAAGTCTTAGACACAATCATAGGGTATCGCTATTATATTTTTTTGGATGGATATAGCGGATACAAAAAAAATACAAATAGCCATAGAAGACCAAGCCAAAACTACATTCACTAGTCCTTGGGGAACCTTTACATACAAACAAATGCTATTTGGCTTGTGTAATGTCCCTACAACGTTTCAATACTTAGTTCTAAGCATATTCCAACAATAGATAGGAAATGGTATGGAAGTCTTTATGGATGAATTCTCCACTTATGGAGCAAACTTTGATCAAGCCTTGGACCGGTTAGAGCAAGTGCTGAAAAGATATGTAGAAACTAATTTGAGGCTCAACTACCAAAAAAGCCATTTGATGGTCCAAGAAGGCATAGCACTTGGGCATAAAATCTCATGTATATGGATAGAGGTAGACCCTAAGAAAATCAAATTCATCCAAGGAATTTCCTATCAACTGGAAACTATCAAAGACATTTGATCATTCCTTGGACACATTGGCTACTATAGGAGATTCATAGAGAACTTTTCAAAGATTGCCAAATCATTGATAGAGCTAATGAAAAAGGACATACCCTTTGAGTGGACTAGGGAATGTAAACTAGCTTTTCAAACTCTGAAACAGAAGCTAGTAGAAACACCCATTCTACAAGTTCTTGACTGGTCCAAACTATTCCATGTCATGACTGACGTGTCAAACTATGCCTTAGGAGCTGTACTTACATAGTTAGATGACCAGAAACATCGTTATTACATCCACTATGCAAGTAAAGGTATTGCTGGTATACAACTTAACTACACTACTACAGAAAAAGAATTAATGGCTGTAGTGTTTGCACTAGAAAAGTTTAGACACTATGTATTAGGGTACAAAGTATTCATACACATAGATCATAGTGCAATCTAGTTCCTCATGAATAAGCCAATTGTAAGCCCCTATATTATACGATATCTTGTAATCCTACAAGAGTTCAATTTAACGATGATCGATTACAAAGGCACCAAGAATGTAGTTGCCGATCATTTATCTCGGTTGTGCTGGGATAGCAAAGAGGATGAGTATCCAATTTCCAATCATTTTCCTGATGAATTCCTCTTTTCTAGTGTAGTGAATAATCAATCACCCATGGAGACAAACTGGTACAGTAGCATTCTTACCCATCTCCTTACCCAACAAACACCACAAGAGCTAGACCTTAAGAAGAAACAACAATTCCTTCATAGAGCCAAGTACTTTATGGATATCAATGGACAACTTTACAAAGTATGTACTGATGGCTTGGTTCAATGGTATGTTCCCGATATAGATTAAATGAGAGTTCTCTAAGATTCTCATGAGGGCCCTTGTGGGGATCATTATGCTGGGAGATGAATGGCCATCAAGATCTTGCTTGCAGGGTATTATTGGCCTACCTTGTTTCGGGACACCCATCAATTCATCCAATCTTGTGAGCACTGTCAATGTGATGGGGGAATGACTATTAGAATGGAGGATCTGCAACAATGGATTCAACCATTAGAACCCTTCAAAATTTGGGGAATTTATTTCATGGGGCCCATTACACCAATGTTCAATGGAAAAGGTTACATCATAGTTGCTATAGACTACTTAACAAAATGGGCTAAAGTAGCTATCGTTAAAGATTGCACATCATCTACAGCTGCATGATTTATTCAACAATAAGTCATCAACAGGTTTGGTGTGCCGTGTGTACTTATTTCAGACAATGGTACACACTTCACAGGTGCAACTTTTCAGAAGTTAATGCAACGCTTAGGGGTTGAGCATAAATTGACTACACGATACCACCCCCAAGCGAACGGTCAAGCCGAGGTCACCAACAAGGAGATTACTAAGATATTGACTAGAACCATTAGCAAGTATAGGCGAGACTTGAGCACCAAACTAAATGATGCTCTTTGGGAATACCACTCCATATGAAAACTCCCTATAGGCTACTCTCCCTATGAGTTAGTGTATGGAAAACTTCCAATGCTCCCTATCCAAACTGAGCTCCATACACTATCCATGGCATGTGACCTCAACCTCGACATTGATCTAGCACAAAAACAAAGGTTGATGACTCTTAACTTGCTAGATGAGAACCGACTAGCTACCCTATCATCTAATGAATTGCATAAGGAATTTAATAAACAATTTCATGACCTGAAAATTAGAAAAGTTAAGTATCAGCCAGGAGATAAGGTTCTCTACTGGAACCCCACACATGTGTCACAATGTACCAAATTTCAAACATTGTGGGAAGGACCTTACGTTATCTATGCAACTTTTTCTTCAGGGGTCATGACCATATATAAACCTAAGAGCCTAGATAAGAGACTGTTAGTCAACATGCAACAGAAAAAAACCTTTCCATGAGTTTAGGACAGCCATAACACATGCTACCTCTATAGGTGGCCAACCTTGCTCATTATTTCAGATCTCCTCCTTCCAACGCAGTCATGGGGGAGATGGCCACCTTTGCTAACCATTGAAGGCCCTCAGTTCTTTCTAAATTTTTATTTTATACATTTTTTTACATGTTTTTGTTTTGGACATTTTTGTTTTGCATATTTTTGTTTTGCACATTTCTTTAATCTTTCTTGTTTTTGTTTTATATCATTGTTCATGTTTTTACCATTTCTTTGTGTGATTACTTTATTTTGTTCATCACCCAATAAGTGTTCATGATGGTGGCATGAATAATACCATATTGATTGCTAATGTTTAGGTTTTTCCTTTGAAATATGATGTTGATATTAAGGTATGGTTCTTTTGATTAAACAGGCAATGAGTCCATGTCGTTGATGCATCCATAAAATCCTANGTACAATTCCAAGCCAAGGGAGACCATAGGATTTTATGGATGCATCNACGAAGGCCCTTTCTCGCTTCCTGATTCTCCATCTCGCTCTCCTCAGAATGGTGGTGAATTTTTTTAGAGGAATTCTTGTTGCTTTAAGAGGATAGGTTGGTCAAATGTGTTGATGCAAGGTTACTAAATGTGGCTTGTTAAGCCTAGATTTGGAATGAATTCTACTCAGTCACATTAACCATAAAACATAAATAAGAGACTTTACACAACCTTGTTTTTGGGCTTCCATTCCATTCTCTCCTCTCCATATTTCTTTTCCAATTTTCATCTCATTTCTAGTTTTATCATTAGTCTGTATCTTGGTTGATGCATTGTTTTTCCTTGGTCAATTTTTGTGGGTAAGTTTTTAACTCTTGCTTCCAAATGACATTCCTAGAGCCTATGGACTCTTTGGTTTGTGGGTCTGTCAGGGCATCAAGGGCATGAGCTTGCTTTGGGGAGGACCCACTGGCATTCCTTTTTGGTGCATTTGTTAACTTCTTTTCCTTAAATGTTTCCTGCAATTAACAATTTTTTTGTTTCATCCCCATCCATGACATCCATTTTATTAGCGTTGCTGTTGTTTCTTTTTCTCCATCTTTCTTATTCCTTATTGTTTTCCATCCTATTGCTATTAGAGGTTCACTCTTAGTCATGTGGGCCTTGGCACAAATTTTTCAATTTTTCCTAACCCTTACACCTTAGGTAGTCACCAGTGTTAAATCTCTAGAATCAGTATATGCCATAACCACAACTCAGCCAATGCAATTTACATCAAGGAAAGGTATCAATTTCATTGTGATTTATCTACCCTCACTCATTTGTGACTGTGTTGTGTGTGTAGATGGCGATCATACAACAATGGACTAGGCTTGGAGGAAACACTCGGGATGGACCAGAACTAGAGTGTTTACAAAAGGAGCAAGATTGGTGGCATGGCTATGGATAAATAACGGAAGGCACAACCTTGGCATTGGCAGCAACATGCCTTAATCTTTTTCTCTCTCCTTCTCTTCCAGCTACCAAATAAAGGATGGATGTCATTTATGTATAGTGTTCACCTTGGTGGTCATGAACACTAATGCTATCATGTATTGTATTATTGATTTGTTCATCAGTCACGTTGAGTCTATCACCCTATTCCACCGTCAATGGTCATTTAGTCAATAATCCCATACCTTTCCAATATTTTGTAAAGAACTTGAGGACAAGTTTTCATTTAGTCATGGGGGTATGATGAACCACGATATCAGGACTGCGATATCATGTCCGCGATATCAGGTCTGCAATATCGGATCCAACCATGCGATGTTGGATACTTGATATCAGGGCTTGTTTCCTTGCCTATAATAAGAGGCAGTGCCCTTGCTTTTCACATTAGATAGTTAGTCCCTTAGCCAAACTCTTTCCATTTTCCCTCCAGAGTTAGAATTATTTCTGCGTGCACACAGTAGGAGTCATAGAGTGAACAGATCTTTATTTGAGCATTGTGTACTTGAGCACATTTTATGTATGGTAATAAAGATGAACTTTATGATAAACCTTGTAGCATTCAGAATAGATTAATTAGCATTAGTTATTATTTAATGATTTCCTAGTTGATTAATGATTTCTCTCACCCTAAAACTCTCTTAGTTAAATACACTCAGTACGACCACTTCGAGCATGCGTGTAGCGCTTGGTAACCCAGTAACGATTAGCGTTTGGTAATCCTAGTAGCGTTGAATTGGTTCAGGATGTGTACGGAAAGTGGGAATGGATACTGGTGTTAGGAGTAATTAGAAATTAGTTAATGAGTAGTTAAATTAGATTAGTTACTTAGTTATCTCTTTCCCTCTCCTTACTAGTGCATGATATAAAACACATAAAAGCTATAAAAGTCATATGCCTCAAGCTTACTTAACCATACAATCGTGACATACAAGTAAGTTTGGGAAGACAACGATTAACCAACCTGTTATTGTTCCACAAAGACACATGGGCACTTAGTCCTTGGAATTCGACTAGATTGTGCGTCAAACTCTTGTATTCATATGGTTGAGTGTAGGGGTGCCTCGCTGCTCATCAGAGAGTAATCTCAACAAATAGTTGAGGTAGACTTTGTCAAAGTCATGAGTCAAAGGGTCTATTGCTGAAAAGGACTTGGCTCGCAGAGGAACAGTTTAGCAACAACTCCTACTAGTAGTAGGTAATACTTTAATCAATAAATTTGGTTGATGACTTATCAAACAAATTACTATACAATGAGTGTTATAGGTTGTCATATAAGTGGTTGAAACACAACATTTTTAATCTATACGTCAATGACTCAATGCTACAATCTTAAAAAAATGTGAAGATGCTGATCACATGTGAAGTGTGAAGGAGCATTTGGGATATTTTTAAATTTCTAATTTTAGTTTAAAAATTTTTAGAATATTTTTAAATTTTTAATTTTAGTTCAAATTTCTTTTATTTAGTGGATCACATCTACTTTACTATGTGCATAAAGGTTGTATCCACCTTGAGTTTCCTTAGCTCAAGTTTCTTTTTAAAAAGAACTCAATCTGATCATCTTACCTTTAGTATTATTAATTTTTAATGAATGGTTGGGTGTTGTGTGAACATCGTAGAATTCAAACCTAAAACTACTCAAACTTTAACATAGTCATCCTACCCTCTTACCATGAATGCTTGCAGATACATCTTTTGTAATATAGTTCAACTAGAACTTTATAACTCAGCATTGCCCACTAGAATCAAACCCATGACTTGGAGCTTTCAAATCAAGATTCTTAACACTAGGCTAACACGTCATTGTTTCATTGTAGATGATTTAATTTTTGAAGGCTCTTGTAACTATATAGGACCATCAATGGCAACATAAATATTTTTGAGGGTAAGGTAATTAAATGTACTTGGAACAATGCATCCAAGGTAGCATGCTTCAAGTACTAGTATCAATGCAAACATAGATGCTAAAAACCTAACATTGATAAGATTTTAGAAAAACATGCAACCATTGTTCAAATAAATAAGGTTAAGACATCACTATCCTAGGAAAGACACTTAAAAAAATATAGAAAAAGACATGGGAAAAATGGTTGAAGATGATTTGAAGAAATTACAAGTAAACAATGATCTAGCTCTTCATAAAGGTAAATGAAAAAAAAGAACTCATGTAGCTAACCTCATTTTGTTAGAATAAGGCTAGGATAATGATGATGTATACCTTTCATATAGCCAACATGATACATTAGAAGAAAGTTTATAATAGATGAAAATGTTTCATTTTAAATATAATGAAATGAAATAAATCTTTTTTATGTCCAAAGACCCATAAGATCTATTGAATAGATCTTACATTTTCATGAAAAATAAAGATAGACTCTACAAATTGGCCAAGCAGCAATTGGGGGCATTAAAAATAAATCATATAGGCTTTTTATTGTAACATTATTGATGAATAATCAATTGGTTGGGGTATCACTAATGGGATATCATTGATGCTATGTCACATTTGCAATATTGTTGATGCTATATCTCATCTGTTTGACAAAAAGTTAATTTTTGTCCACCAATGATATTGTAACTACAATATCATAGCACAAGCTACATCATTGTAGATCCGATATCATGGGATGTGTGCAACCTATAAATACAACACATGGATGCATAGATTGGATGAAGTTTCATAGTTTATGTGCTAGAGTGAATGCCCATAGTGTGGTGTTGAATAGTTGTATGAAATCTTTATTCAAGTGAAGTGTACTTGGGCGCAGTTCATGATTGGAAATAAAGATCAAGATTGCTTTTCTTCATTGTAGCATCCAATTAGCTTTACTATTTTACTTAGCATATTTTTTACTGCTTTATTAGTTTAATCATTTAAATTTCCAAGTACTTTAGTTTCTTGTTCATTAGTAAAGCAGAATGAGTACAACTGGTTTCAAGTGTTTAAGTGTAATTGTTTGGTAATCCTAGTAGGGTTGTTGCTTGGTTTGCCTAGTAGCATAACACTTGGTAACCCCGTAACAGTTACATGAGCCTAAGGCATGTATGGTAAGCTAGGACCAGATGCTTATTGGTCTAGGCTAGAGTAGATTTACATTACCATTATTACTTAGATTTAGGATTAAATTTTATTCTCAATTATGTTTATCACTAAAAGTAAAATAGACCTAACAACATCAATTATCACATGCCTCACTTTGGACTAAACCATATGTGACAAAGCTACCACTAGTCCAAGTGGGAAGATAGCATCCTATGATCAATGCTTAATGATCTAGATGCCACAAGTAGTCTCATCCATGGAATTAAATTGGATTGTGTGTGAATGCTCATGATTCATATGGTTGGGCGTAGGAGGTACCTATTGCTCATCATTAATGCCATTTTCAAGGATGGTGCTAGTTATCTAAGATTAGTTATATCATAAATGATCACTATAAAAGTATTGATGATTTATCTTGTAGAAAACATTAATATTTTAAGTCACATACATTATTAGATAAAACCATGTTCTTCTTCACATAGGATCAATAATGCATCATATGATGAGAACACTCGTAGGAGAATTGATAGGACCTATACTAAGGACAACTAGAGTAAACAACCATAAGAAGGGGTTTCATATGCTCAATTAGATCTTTACTACACTCAAAGAATATGTTCAATGAATGAAGAAAATCCTAGAGAAGATGGAGTATGTCCTATAATAAGAAGGGCCTCAAGGCCTAGGACCTCCTCCAAACCTAGAAGAGATAAATCAATGGACCATAGGAAAAGATATAGTAGTCATGGCGATTCTTCTAGTTCACCATCTTCCTCTTCCTCTTCCATGTCTAGTTTTGACAAGGATGAATGTAGGTATATAAATAGAGATACACGAAGGAATCAAGATGAAGATAGAAATAGAAATAGCATAGATCATTAAAGTGAGCATAGACCATATCATCATAATCAGATAAATATAAATAAAAATCATCACCACAACATGTTTGATGATGGTGAACCCTTTTTGGCTACAGGAAGCATGACACAAATAACATAGGCAGTTAGAATATCCCACATGCATCAAAGGGAAAGTCACATTAAAAGGCTTAATATGAATAATATCCTTTAATTTGTGGATGGTTATAACTCTGATCCACAACATTACTCACAAGCCTTTCATAATGCTTGCACCTTGTAGAACATTGAGAGTGAGTGGCAAAAGCTTAAGCTCTTTCCTAGGACACTAGTTGACGAAGCTAAAAGTTGGTATAGATTGTTGGAACTAGATTCAATCCATTGATGGTCCACAACGCTAGAACTCTTCAACGAGAAATACCAAACCTATGTGAGATTGTCCAATTTAAGAAAATAAATCCAAGGGTGAAATCAAGGAAATCATGAACCCTTGGATATGGCTTTGGATAGATACTATTCTCTACCACATAGATGTCCAAGCCATGGGTTTTCTCAAAAAGAGCAGCTTCTCCACATCATAGATGGGCTTCATACCTTAACGAGAAAGACCCTTGGGATCTATGCCCAAGGGCAATTATCTGAATTAAAAGTCCATCAGATACAAAGGCTAGTTAAGCAGGTGGCAAAAGTAGAAGGAGAACTATGTAAAAGGGAGAGTGTTGAGAAATATAACCAAGACCCAACTCTTCAGACAAGAGAAGTCCATATGTATGATAAGGAAAAAGAGAAAGCTCTTAATGAGGTGATTTCACACCAAACTTTGCCAATACAAAAGTCCATCATCGAGCTTAAAGCAAGGATAGATAAGATGTGGGAGTTGATAAATGAAAAAGTTACAAATTATGTGAAAACCTTATAGGAGAGGGTAATGCAAAAAGAATCAAGTAAGTAAAACAAGAAGAGGAAAAAGACCAAAGAAATAGGGAGGAACACNATCCAAATCTAAAAAATTGAAATAAAATATGAACACTAGCATTCGATATAATTCTAACAACAATGCCACCAACACCTAATGCTAGGAAAAGAGAGGATTAATCATTTGGTCAATTAAATTCACTCTTTTTTTATAGAAATTTTGCTTAAATAAAGTAAATTTGGTTAATTGAAAATCATTATGCTTAAGTGAAACAATTTTGCTTAAGATGCAATTCAAATTTGCCTTTTAAACTACTTGATTTCACAAGTTTTTCTTTGCTTCTATATAAAGTTTGCTAAATTTATTTTTTTACAATAAAAAACAATTTGNAGAGGCTATAAAAATGAGCCAAGAGACAAAATTATTATTTTGGCTAAGAGACCAACTACCAATTAGTTGGATTATCACAAAAAATAAATAATTATCATCATAATGTAGGTAATAGAGTTGAACTTTTTCACATGAATTTAATGCTAAACAACTACCATTGGAAGAAATATTTAACACTAGTTTGATTCTTTTTATATGGAAATCAATTCTAAGTGAATTAAATTTAGGATTTCATTAATTTGAAAAGGAAAAGATTCTCTTGGACAAATAATAGATACATATTATAAAAATACATAGCTAAATAAGATTTTTGATTTGGTAAGACTTTAAAGTAAGGGATTGTTCAAATCCAAAACATTTTTTTTAAATGCTTACCCCGCAAGACAAACCAATTAGAACTTTGTAACTCAACATTGGCCATTGCATTCAAACGTATAACTCAAAGTTTTTAAATAAGAGTCTTACCACTAGGGTAACACCTCATTGTTAATTATGCCTTAAGATACACCCAAAACAATACTTTGAACAATATAGCTTTGTTTCAATTTACCTTCAAAACTTGTAACTTAGTCACATGCTCTAACCAAGGAAGCTATCTATCAATGACACCTCAAATATATAAATCAAGTAAATAAATAATTAAAACAAAACAAGGAAGAAGGAAACCTTTATATTAATAAATAATACAAATCCAAAGTACAATATATGTATTTTGAATGATGGTACTATAAAATTCTGAATCCACCTTTGCAACACGATCCAAATCTAAAAAATTGAAATAAAATATGAACACTAGCATTCGATATAATTCCAACAACAATGCCACCAACACCTAATGCTAGGAAAAGAGAGGATTAATCATTTGGTCAATTAAATTCACTCTTTTTTATATAGAAATTTTGCTTAAATAAAGTAAATTTGGTTAATTGAAAATCATTATGCTTAAGTGAAACAATTTTGCTTAAGATGCAATTCAAATTTGCCTTTTAAACTACTTGATTTCACAAGTTTTTCTTTGCTTCTATATAAAGTTTGCTAAATTTATCTTTTTACAACAAAAACAATTTTACATTATATTTTAAATTTATTTTTTATTTTCCATTATAATTTAAATGGACAATGAAAAATTAAATTAAATTAAAGTTAAGTGAAATTGCTTGACATCTTAGTAAAATTACTATAAACAATTTCCTACACGAAACAGATAATACGGAAGAGATCGGTGTGATAACCTGTTTCCTTCACCCAATTTCAGTTCCCTGAAATCCCAAAATTGTCTCCAAACTCGGAGAACTTTAGACTACAAACCCAATACTATCAAGGCCACAAATCTAACGGGGGCCACCATGGCATCAAGATAATTTTTAATAAATTCAAAATACACTAGGAAGAATCGTTTCCTATTCCCTCACAATTAGAATGCGATATGCCCAAGACTGGAAATACAAATTTTTAATACTGCATTTCTATTTATTAGGTTGCTAATAATCTATAACCAGGCTTTGCTATTTATTTAGAATGCGATGTTTGTGCCCTGTTTTACGCTTTCACAGCGATGGAATAAGAGCAATAGGGGCAGCTTCCAAATAGTACATCGAAGGACCTGAATCAATTAAAAAAAAA
>MNCI01032318.1:1165790-1182441 GCA_015680685.1 Gnetum montanum | reverse complement strand
GGCCCAGCTTGACCGCGCCCACGAGCATAACGCCCGGAGGTGGCTGCGGGAGGGGCGGTGCCCATACTTTGTGCTGGGCATTAACTGCGAGTGCTCCTGGACAGAGNTATAGAAATTTTGCTTAAATAAAGTAAATTTGGTTAATTGAAAATCATTATGCTTAAGTGAAACAATTTTGCTTAAGATGCAATTCAAATTTGCCTTTTAAACTACTTGATTTCACAAGTTTTTCTTTGCTTCTATATAAAGTTTGCTAAATTTATCTTTTTACAACAAAAACAATTTTACATTATATTTTAAATTTATTTTTTATTTTCCATTATAATTTAAATGGACAATGAAAAATTAAATTAAATTAAAGTTAAGTGAAATTGCTTGACATCTTAGTAAAATTACTATAAACAATTTCCTACACGAAACAGATAATACGGAAGAGATCGGTGTGATAACCTGTTTCCTTCACCCAATTTCAGTTCCCTGAAATCCCAAAATTGTCTCCGAACTCGGAGAACTTGTGCCTCACAGCAAATCTTTAGACTACAAACCCAATAGTATCAAGGCCACAAATCTAACGGGGGCCACCATGGCATCAAGATAATTTTTAATAAATTCAAAATACACTAGGAAGAATCGTTTCCTATTCCCTCACAATTAGAATGCGATATGCCCAAGACTGGAAATACAAATTTTTAATACTGCATTTCTATTTATTAGGTTGCTAATAATCTATAACCAGGCTTTGCTATTTATTTAGAATGCGATGTTTGTGCCCTGTTTTACGCTTTCACAGCGATGGAATAAGAGCAATAGGGGCAGCTTCCAAATAGTACATCGAAGGACCTGAATCAATTAAAAAAAAAAAAAGGCTTGAGAGAGATAACACACATTAAATTTTGTTGTACTGCTAATTGCATAAATAAATAAATAAACCGACGGGATTCACACACATACTGCCGTGTAGTTTTAACAGAACGTAACCATTCTGTGAGACAGACGTTATGGAAAGGTCTCCCGCAGTTAGGATTATCACAGGCACGATCCGGTACCGTTCCTTCTTCAGATTGATAAAACAAATTAAAACGCATCATTTCCAGGAGTTTTGGGAACGGGAAAAGAAAAGACATAAATACAAAAAGATTCATGAAGCCAACTCCATAGAGCTTTGACCAGGATGACGATAAGTTATTGGTGCAAAAAAGCATATCAAATCAAAAAATGGGATTGTGTTTACTACAAACATCAAAGCTTACCATTTGGAAGACGGTACACATAACAAATTCCACAATCTGCACTGAAATCTTCATGACTATCAGCTTGCGGTAAAGGGAAAGTTATTTCAAGAATATCTTCAATATTTTTCCGTGGAAATCTTTCTAAATTCCTGCAAAAAAGTAACAAGATAGTTATAAAATGTTTTGCCAACGAAACAAAATGTTTTGCCAACGAAACAAAATGTTTTCTTTATAATAATTACGAGCATAGTTATATGTAAATTAGAAAATTTCGAATTTAATAGAAATTAAGCTATGAGGTTAGGAAGACAGGAATGGCCCACAGAACACATTCTAAAACAAACTTCAAATGTCAGATGTTGATTGGAACAGCTCTAGATTAAAAGCTTTTAAAAAATTTAGCCAATAAATTGTACCCTCCCTTCGGAGTTTGGAGGCCCACGAATACAGAATTGGCCACAGTTAGTCCAATCTGGTACAGTGGATCTAAGATTCTCAGGCTCGGGCAGAGACATAGAGCAGAAAAACAGCATTCACAATAGTTTGATAGAAAGCCTTCCAATTAAAAGTTACGAGTGTTCCAGCGTGGTTCCAGAAGTGCATTTTGCAAACATGTCCGACATGCAACATGTTAAAACCACAGGGCGGCACTTCCATAAAAAAATCTGTTGGGCCGATATAGTTTCTCTAAAAGGTGTAATTGACATTTCAACATTTTAAACCTAAGTATGCATGCTGTTATGTGATGTTCAAACTATTTAAATTCACTACTTGTTTCAAACAGACAAATTGTTTTATGATGTATATTTTGAGGTACAGGTTTTCAACTTCAACTATTTTTTAATTTACTATTTAGTAGCAATTTTTATTAATTAGGCAATGCCAAGGAAGTCTCATCTCCAAGCTCAACTCAAACCTTCACACTCTAAGTTCCTTTGTCTCTTAATCCACATATATATCAATTGAGACTAAAGACCTCCCATTCTACCATTGCATGCCTTTAAATAAACCTAGACATCCTTTGATCTTGATACTTCCCTTTACATTTTCCAAATTTCACATTTAATTTGCCAATTTTAAAACAAAAATAGTGAAGAAGTCAACCATGACCTCACCCTAACTTGTGGTCCTCCTCATAGTTTACTCAAAAGAATTTACAAAAGTTTTGATATTGACCACGACTTACGGTTACCTCATGGTATCTACCATAACTCATCATTGTTGTGTGTTATGTATTGTTAACTCATGATCATCTCATAATGGCTACCTCTATCAACCTATATAAAGTGCATCACTAAGCTTTCTTATTTTAGTGAATAGATCCCACTTTGTGAATACCCCAAAAAAATGTCCCTAAATTAAAGAAAACCCTAAGCCTAAAACAACCTATGAAGAAGTGTTTCCTCTCTCTATGTATGATGAGGCATCCAATAGTAATTTGTGTATCCATTGTAAGCCCTAGATTTGGGAAGTATTTCATGTGCCTTGTGTTTATAGTCTAGTGTGTTTGGTAGAGGTTTTTGGTTTTCCAAGGTGCACCCTTGCCCCTAGGACACATTCTAAGGATGTATGCATAACTTCAAGCTCTCTAGGATGATTCCAGCTTTATTTGGATATCTTAAGGTCCTTTAGGCATTTTCCCTCAGGTTCAAGCTCCCACCTAGGATTGAGAAGCAAAGTGTGGGTTTTTCTTTTTTGGTGGGGGAAGGGAGGGGGTGTTGGGGTGGTGCTTCTAACTACCTTGCATTAGCAAAGGGATGTTGATCCACCCCCCTAGCAGGTCCGGTTTGCCTAACCTGGTGTGTACCCAAGGTCAATTTAGGTTACATCGACAAGCCTCTATTGACACCTAGGCACTAACAAACCTCCTCTATTTCCATGAGAAAACTATAAATACTCAAGAAAAGTTCTTTTACATAACTAATTCATCCTTAGACATTTCTTGGGCTTTTGGCATCTGGTTTTGTGTGAAGAGCACTTCCTCCATTTGATAAGTTGATTCCTTATCTTATGTGTTTTGAGTCATCGCTTTCATAAATATGGCTAGACTCTGTCAAAGTGCTACCATGCTTACATAGCCCAGAACCATTTGGTCAATGTAGAGTTCAGTGTTTGCACAGTGAATAAAGCTTATGGTTTTCCTTCATTCTACCATTGATGCCTTGAACACTAAAACACTAAAAATAGTCATAAAACATTAAAACAATAAAAATATTTAGTTAAATTCTCATTTTCTTAAGTTGCAATGATTCATTCTTATCCAAAGAAGTTATAATTATACGACATGATGTTGGGCCATCGAGGTTGTGACTAAGAACTATTTTTATTCATGTTTCATGTGTGGTCTTGCACTTGTCCCCAAGTTTCGGATTGTAATGCATGTGTGTTTATTATCATTTTGTTCCTTTTAATTCTAAAATCCATAAAATTTATAAAACACAAAATTATAAATATTCTCTTGATCTCTCATCATAGCAATATGGGTTTCAATTGTATTATATGTATTATAATATCTCTTTTATTTCTTGAACGCAACAATATACATGAGTGTTCTTGGCAATCCACTCAACATTGTCTTTGAAGCCTACGACTGGATCACACCGTGATTTGTATGACACATCCTATTGGTCCAAAACCGATGAGACCCCTATCAATGAATTAGCTAAATGCATTTTTTGAATTATTTCTATTACATTTGATGCACACATTTTTCCTTGATAGTTCCAAACATTCACATCTTGAAGACTAGCATTGTATTTGAGTGGGTCAACCACAACTAAACCTTAGCATGTGAAGAGATATGCATAGACAAAACACGTGAGAAAATATATGTAGACAAAACATACAAGCATAAGTCTTTATCCACTTGCACGACTAAGCAAGAGACCACAAGGTGTGAGATGATGCTAGATTCACCAAAAGGAACAACACTTTGCAACAACACATAAAAGCACATAACATAATGCAAAGGTATATAGAAACACACAAAGATACACATGCAATAGCATGCAAAGGCAACATGTGAAGGCAAGCACATAGTGACACACAAAGACAACACACGAAGGCAAGCATGCAACAATGTACAAAGGCAATGTGTAATGGTAGGCATGCAACAATACATGCATGCATACAATAGTGTGCAAAGACATGCAAGTGATGTGAATACAAATTACTACATAAATCTACACAACATGGACAGCGTGCACACAAATTTGCATAATGATAGCAAGGTACACATAGATCTACTTAACACAAGTTATATGCAAAAGGGTTGCAGGCATGCAATCATAGATTTGTAGCTGCAAGTGGTGAATAGAAAGGTTGCAAATATATAGCCATAGGAGGAAGTAGCATAGAAAGCACAATGACTAGAGCTTGTTTTGAAACAAAATCTATCCAAAATATCAATAGTTGCTCCTTGGTGGCTACATGCACTGGAAAATAAGAAAGGACACAACTAAAGTAGTTTAGATCTCACATTACTTTTCCTTCACTAGAGGGAAGGTATTTCAATAGTTCCCATGATCTCTGAAAACTAGGAAGGCTAGACTCTAGCTGAGTTGAGATGTCCAAGGTACCAAAAGTGCTATGAGTAGAAGTCTAAGTGGTAGGAGAGGACCACATTAGTCTTCTCTCCTCACTTCTAACACATAAGTGCATCTAAGAGTATACTACTCTCTCATTTCTGATTTTGTACAAGGGATAAAATCAAACATAATCTCAACCAATTTTAAGAACAGGAGAACAATCTTGGAAGAAGAGTTGAATTGGAAAAAACGGCATACTAGCTCATCCTAGCAATTAAAACAAGTCAAATGTTTAGAGAACATGTTCAACAAAACAACCACAATACACCCACATTGGCCACAAATAGATCCAACAAAAAGAAGATGAACAAGTAGAACGATATTGATGATCTTCTTTCTCCTTCAATTATTTTGGTAATAGATAAATGGATCCAGCAAAAAAGAATATGAACAAGTAGAATGCTATTGATGATATTCTTTCTCTTTCAATTATTTTGGTAATAGATAAATTTCATCACCAAATGATCTTGAATTGTAAGTGTATGCAATATGGTGGATACATTCAATAGGGCTTTTAGCAAAAAGTCTGATATGGAGTTTATCTACATTCTAAACAAGATGAACAATTTGATGTATGTAGATCAATGCCAATAGAGATGGATTGACGCAATTGTTACCTCATTGCCTTCATTGACAACTATACCAAAAAGCTATAGATTAAATGCTTTGAACACAAATCACAAGTTTTTTATTCCTCTCAATTGTTGAAGATTCTCATTGGAAACGAATATGACTACACCATCAAGATACTACAAATAGACAATGAAAGGAAATTCATTCAAAAGAATTTAAAGAATTTACTAAGAAGTGATCAAACATGGCACCACATTGCTAGAAACACCAAATTCCAGAGGAGCACGTGGCCAAGGCAGAGGCTCTGAAGGACTTCCAATAAGTGGCCATGTTTGTCAACACGGAGCACCACAAGGTGGTGCTAGAAGCAAACCATGCCCAAGAGTGGGCTACTTGTCGTTGCATTAGGCTTCCCTGGTCACTGTAAACATCAGGTGCAGTTTCAAGTTGGTGTTGGGGTGGTCAAGTTTTTGCTTTCTGGCTGTGTTTTCTGTGTCTGTTGTGAGGGTGGGGTCTGCATCTTCTGCCTCCTGTTCTATGTGGGAATTTTGTCATCAAATTTGGGCAATGATTTGCCGGTAATCCTAGGGTGTTATCTCCCTAGATTTTTGTACCTATTTTTGTACATACTATTGAGTTCTTGATATAATTCCTGACCTTTACACAAAAAAAGAAAAAAAAAACATGACAAAAGAACGGAATGGCAAAATGTATGAATAGAAAACACTTCTTCCAATGGTCAAATTAATGCTAATATTCCATAAGCTACCTGCCTATTTGTGGGAAGAAGCATTGAACACAACAATCCAAATAGTGAACAATCTCCTAAGGAAACATAGAAAAGCACCCCCAAGAAAACATGAACAAGAGGTTCTCCCATTGTGAAAGATTCAAAATCTTTGGTTTGCAATCCTACGGATTCATCCTGCCTAAGATTGTAAGTTTTGAAAATGTTCATATTGACAACAGTTAAAGAATGAAAAACAACTTCCAAAATAATTTTGCTATGTATATTGCATAAGAAGCACCGTAGTTAATATGGAGATAAAGATCTTACCACTTCTTCATGCTGCTATTCCATTTCTTCCGTAATGGTGTTATGACCGCATCAGACCCAAAGAAGCGACACCTGAAGAGAAAACATCAAGGAATATATTTTGAAGAGTATTTGTTTCTTGCTGCAATGAAAGGATAAACTGAACAGCATTAACATACTCTGGAATGGATCTAGGTGAGCACGCATTCACATTCAATGAAAAAGAGCAATGACCACCTGTCAGTTTTGTTGATGATTTCAAACTCATAAAAATCCCCCAAAGAAGGCCATGTTTAACAAAAATTTACAATCTCCTGCTATTCGTGAAGAAACCTCACCCAAAGCTATTCTGCGAAATGAACTTCCTCTTGATGGGCATGCAGGCTCCATAACCCAAACATGATTATCAAAATCTTCCATGACATCCCAGAAATCTTGAAATTTTTCAATAATCTGCAAAACCTATGATATTGCCTTAAAGATGCAAAAGACCTAGCTCATGGCTCATTCGCCCTAAGAACATATCAACATTATAATTAGTTCTCGTACCACAAACACAAAAGGAACATATACATACAGCCATAGAAAAAAACACATACAGAATTAGAGATGATCAGGATTTTAAAACAGATTTAAGAAAGAAAATAAGGTGCTCCAAGTTATTTTTCTTTCCCATCTTATTTTGTTTTCAATGTTGTATGATTTTTTTTCCAGATTCCTGGTAACTTTCAGTCATTACGTTAGAAAATTCTCTGAAACTTATGCTATGAACATCTCTCTGTCAAAATGGATTCAGAGGATTCTTTTGAATACAAAATGTAAGAGAATACATTTTGCTCCTCTGCCGTGGCATTTGCCTCTTTCCATGTATTGCTGAGTTAGTTGAATACATTTTTTGGGTTGATTCTATTGAATTTTACACACATAGTTCTCCATTTTTCTCTCATGTCAGTTTCAAGTAGTTGCATCTTGAAGGTTAGCATGATATCAGAACATAACAGCTACAACTAAAGGTCGGATGCACAGATGGAACATGCAAGGGGAAATATGTTGATGTTTCCTTAAGCACATAGACAGAACGTTGTCATTCAAGAACTTCAGAAGGGTTTTTATGCTTCTTTGAGCTTTTGTCTCTTGTTTCCCTCTTAAAACTTTGTTGATCGGGTATAAATATATTCCTTTTCTTGTTGATTTACTTCATTTATAGCATAGGTAGGATACTATAAATACAGGAGGTTTAAAGCTTACTCAGTTTTCCTTTAATTGGTCCACTTGCACAGTTGAGAAAGGGACTGCTGCACAAGAAATGTTACATGAGCTCACTAGGATAGGGACGGAACAACTCGAAGAAAAAGCTAAAATATAAAAGAAAAATAAGGTAAGAGGATTTAAGGAAGTGCAAGAAGCAGCTACATAGATGCTCAAATATCATCAAAAAATTGCTTCTTGGTGACTACGTAGGTTGTGAAAATTCAAAAGTGTGCAATTAAAGTAATTGTAAATACTTCTGTTTTTTCTTTTAATATATTCCCAAAAATTTGCTCAAAAAAGATAGACCTCACAGATGACAAGAAGGGTAGTGGAGCAGGCGTCAACGTGGGTGTGGGTACAGGTGCTCGATCTAGCGAGGGGGTTGATGCTGGTGGCTTTGAGGAGGGTGGTCTCAACATGCACAGTGGTGAAGTCGGGGGTGATGGTGTGGCAATAGATTCGGGTTTGTTGGGGGCAGGCTAGCAACCAAGGGATGGGGGTATCAAAGCTTGCTCCAATAAAAAGAGGGCAATGTGGCTTTGGGTCCACGGTCCATCGAGGAATGGGGTCCGTACCATGGAGGGCAGCTTAATAGGCAAGTTTGTGTCTTCTGAGCCCGACCTAAACTAGATTTCTAGATTTCGTTAGGAAGTGGGCCTCTTAACACTTGGGGGTTGAAGGAGGTGGAGGTTCATAGCCTTTATGAGGACCTCCTACTATTCGTGTTTAAATCTTTGGAGGATTGTGACAAGGCACTTATTTTGGTTGGGGGGTGCAGGAGTGTTTGTGGGGTGGTGTGCCATGGTTTTATGGTGCCAAAGGGCTTGCGCTTACACCATGGAGACTAAGGACTCACTGGGAGGCAAACCTCCTCTAAGGCGCTAGTTTGGATCCGCATTTTTGGGATTCCTTGGGAGATGTGGAGTTTGGATTTTCTCAAAACCTTGGCTGGTTTATTTGGGGAGTACATCTCATTTGATAGATTCACGGCCTCCATGGAGAGGATGGGGTTCGCTCAGTTCTATGTGTGGAGGTCCTTATCATCAAAGGATCTGGTTAAGGAAATCGTTTTTGAACTCTTGGCGGGCAAAGAGATAGTTCACATCCAATATGAGAACTTGGTTGAGTAATAGCCAAACTTTGTTCCCCTAGGCAGTGGTTGTCCCCTCTATGGGAAGAGCAAGCATGGGACAGCTACCTGTCGTCTTCGGGGTAAATGCAAAGCTCCTCCAAAAGTGGCGACACTAAAGGATGGAGAATGGATATGGGTGGGGCATCAGGGGCATCCATAGGCCTAGGAGGTTGTTGCCTAGGGGGTGCAAGTGGCTCATGGTGTTGGGGGTGATGTGGTTGGGGACAATCCCTGAAAGGGGTCTAATGTCTCCCCCATTACCTCCCCAACTGCTTCGCCAACAAAAAGGGGGTGGAGCTTCCCCTGTTGGGGGATTGGAATTCGGTTGTCCATGGGGGACCTTTGCCCCTTATGCCAAAAGTGACATCACACAAGTTAGAGGACCTTGGAAGCTTTCCTGTTTCGTCAGGGTCAAGCAAGCCTAGTTAACCTTTTGGTCCACTTGCCCATAGCGAGAAGACGCAACTGGATATTGACTTGGGAATGCAACTGACCTTGAAAGAGGTCTACAAGAAGCATTCTACAAGTCATGCATGAAGATTCTGTCATGAAATTGTAAGGGTCAAGGTACACCCTATAAAAGAAATACCTTGAAAGAGATTGTGTGAAGTGAGGCATGTGATGTTCTATGTCTGCATGAAATGAAACTGCATAGTTTAGAGGTTTATCACTTGTGGTGGAAGGGGTGGAATCTGTAGATGATGTCATGTCAAGGGCATGCAAGTGGTCTAGCAATCCTGGCTAAGCCATTGATGACCCTAAGGGATTCCTCTAGTTGGATTATTATAGTGATTCTACCTTCAAGTGGAATTTGGCTGACGAATTTCTATGGAGCCCAAATGTGGGAGCTTAGGTTAGAGGAGCTAGATCAGGTGGTGGCCTTGGTTCCAAACAAATGGCGTAGGGTCATTGTTGGGGACTTCAACCCGTGTCNGGGGGGGGGGGTATCTAGGAGCATAGGCAAACACAGTCGATTTTCATGTTAATCCCAAGGGTGTTGGATGAGGAGCAAAACAAGTTACTACTAGCCCCCTTTGCAATGGAGGAGCTAAGCAGGGCTATGGCTTCCATGAAAGGTGGTAAAGCTCTTGGGCCTTATGAGTGAAATATTGAATTCTTTAGGGAGTTTGTAGACATTCTTGGGCCAAATATCCTTGATGCTTTTAACCTGATGCTGGCTAGAAGGTAGGTGAGACAGGAGATTAACTGCTCTAGAATTGTTCTTATTTCTAAGCTACATATTTCCTCCAATCTGGCCCATTTCAGACCTATTGAGGTCTATAATGTGTTGATATGGATCTTTTCAAAATTACTAGTATGATGTTTAGTCCCCATGATGCCAAAGGTTGATGCAGAACATCAAGCAAGATTTGTCTAGGGTTGTTTCCTACAAGATCAAGTGATATTGATGCAGGAGGTTATTCATGCTTTGTGAGACAAAATTCCGAAGGTTGTGCCTAAAACTTGATATCACAAAGGTATATGATACTATAAGTTGAAAGGCACTATCCACTATTATGCAAATGAAAGGGTTTGACCTTGCTTTTGTTAGCCTGTGCATCCACATTCAAGCATCACGGGCTTTTTCTTTTGATATAGGGGGGAGATTGTGGGGGTTCTCATCCCTTAATTGAGGGTTGAGGTAGGGGGACCCACTCTCCCCTTTGCTTTTCATTATCACAATGGATCTTCTTCAGTGCTATTGCAAGGTTGAGGGAGTAGTGCACAGGCTTGAGTGCCTTACGGAGCACTCCGTTGATGATACAACGTTGCTTTCCAAGGCAGCAGTTCCCCAAGCGTGGAGGATTGATTAGGCTCTTCAGCATTTGGCCTTGGAACTTGGGCTGGAGATAAACCATGGAAAGTCTTCAATCCATTTCGCTAATGTCAATTCTAGGGTGGGGAGTCGTATCTCCCAACTTTTGGGGATTTTACCAAGTATCCTGTAGAATTCATATCTAGGCATCCCTCTGAGTGGGGGAGGAATCAAACGTGGCATAAACTTATCCAAAAAAAATGGAAGCTCAAGTGGGGCATTGGGTCAATCGATTCCTTATGAGGAAAGGTAGAATTAGGCTGGCCTCGGGGGTTCTTTCCGCTATTGCGAGATTTGTGTCTTCGGTGGCCATCCCTCCATAGGCTATTGTTCACTAGCTTAATCAATTAATATGTAATTTTGTGTGGTTTGGTGGGAGAGGGGAGAGATGGATGCATTTAATTAGTTAGGGAACTATTCCGCAGCCTCAAGAAGCAAGGGGATTAGGAATTTTTAAATTTGAAGACAAACTTATGATGGGGCACCAATGGTCAGTAATACAAATTCTTCAAAATCAAGCAAGGGCCACCCAATGGATTAGGATAATGAGACCTAAGTATTGGTGTTGGGATGTGGGGCCCCATGACTCAATGCTATGGAAGACACTTTGCGAACATGCACAATTCGCATTGGCGTGGGGTTTGATGGGGGAGACTCCACGATGGGTTATTTGGAACCTGTATCAACCGATGGATTGCTAGAAGAACATTTGGCAAGGCCAGTTTAGCTCTTCATAATGTTCTTTGATATGATTGAGGACAACTTTTTTTTGGGCGAAACAGTCAAGCAATTGTAATAATAAAAGAAAAAAAAGCCATGAAGGCAAACAAAAACTGGGAATTAATCCCACAAAAGGGGATTAACCCCGTAGGCACAGAGGAGGGTATTCCCTGCTCGCCGCCCCCCACCCCCCCTTGAGCGAAGGGAGGAAAACCCCCCAAAGAAATAGCATCTCGCAAAAGGAGAAAAAACCCAGACATTGAAAATAACTTTCCAACCATCCTCCCCACAAAATTGACCCCTCCCTAGGCCAAGCAGGCCAATACATTCAAACCCAAAACATAAAAAACCCATAGCCCTAATAGGGCACACATGATCCATTTTGATGTAGTTAATCATGTGGTTGAACGTGTATAGTAGGGGCAATTTGCCTGTAACCTTTTGTGAAGGGACTCAAGGATGTCCCTAAACTTTTCTGTAATAAGAAAGCCAACTGCTTCCTAAAACTCTTAAAACTTTTGTTCTCGTTTCCTTTGATCGATTGTAGACCTAGCTTTGTCTAGGTTGAAACTTGCTAAGACCCTCCAAAAATGCCTTCTAAGATCAAACCAAGAGACTTGACAACCAATCTCCATCACTTCATATGGGCAATGCCCAAAATGGAACCACCTACGAATACTTGTAGAATGAGTATTCAGCTGCTAAGTCAACAATTGCTCCTCCTCCTATTCCACCCTAGCCCTCATGCCCACTGTCGCCTTTTCCCTCTAAGCTTTCTCTAGAAATTCACAACACAAATCCTCCTGGATCTATGTCCACGGCTCTTCCTCCAATGCGCTATAGAGTGAAGCCTCATGCAACTCCTATAATGTCTCCAAATAATTTAGTCAATTTTTTAAGACAAAAGAGATCAACAATGAAACCACAATGCCAAGAACACCAACACAAAATGGTGTCTCAAAAAGATTGAATAAAATGTTTCTTGATATGATTAGGACAAAGCCAATATACAAAAAGCTATCTATCTATCTGTGGGAAGAACCACTAGACACAACAATAGAAACATTGGATAACCTTCAAGGAAAACATGAAAAAGCATTCAATGTGATGTAGACAAATAATGCTCCAAGTGTGAAGAGATTCAAAATTGTTCATTCAAGATGCCATGCATTTATCTTACCTAAGCATTGAAACAAATTACAACCACAAACACAACTAGGATTCTTCATTGAGTATAGCATAAATACAAAGGGGTACAAGGTGTTCATTCCAAAGTAGCAGTAGATCATGAATACTTGAGATGTCATCTTTCCAAAGACAAAGAAGGAACTCATCTTATTGGTTGATAGATCATCAAACTTTAGGTGACGGACATGCAAAATTCTAGTCTTTGGAGGGACAATGACTCTTTAGGTGTGATTATTTGATTACAAATCCTAGAATCTGCAAGAAGGTGGTTATACGAATTGCCAAGTAGTAACAAACTGCATTTGGAAGAAAACATGGTCAGCAAGAACCAGCACTTAAACAAGTTCAGCAACTAGAGCAATAGGTGCAGAACTCCTATTCTGATTTTAATAAGGAGAGGAAAATATACATTCCTTGAAACACCACAGCCACAAGACGTCGTGAAGCTTGTTAACTTGTGAAAGATTTCAAGTCAAATGAAGTTGGGAAAATAGGCACTAGCAACTGAAGTTCAACTCATCAAATAATGAAGAAAGTTTGAACAATTCAGAGATTAATCGGGATTAAGCAACACCTCATTTAGATAATTGGCTACTTGGCAAAATCAAGGCAACGTTGGCCAACATTGTTAGTTTTGGAATGTATCTGCATGAGGTTTTCCTCTTAGTTGCCCTGAAAAATATTTTTTCATGTTATATAGTTGTTGTCTCTAAGCCATCCATCCTCTGGAGGTGCATCACTAAGACACTCAGTTTGGTGGTTTGAGTAGGTTAAGATAAAAAACCTAATGTGATTACCTAGAAAACCTATAAAGAGGCTCTTACTCTCTCCGTGCATTGCTGAGTTAGTTGAACGGACTTTTTTCATTTGATTATTATGCATTCTACACACTTATTTGTTCCTTTCATGCCAGCTTGAGCATTCACATCTTCAAGTTAGCAACAATAAAAACAATCATCGAATAACCCACCCACCATCACCCAAATTGATCAGATATAGGCAATGAAAAACATGTTCAGACTTCACATCTACTCTGCAACTGATTGAATTGCAATTATCCCCAAAAAATTAATAGCAAGTCTTTAAAAAATCATTATCATTTGTTTCAAAGTAGAAAAAAATGAGAAATATGACCTATTACAACTGCCTTGAAATTTCTGTTTTTCAAAAAATGAGGAATGTTAAACAAATTCAGCTCTCCTATTGGAATGCAGCACATAAACATTGTGAACAGTAAATTAATCATTCACTTGATTCATAAAACATATACAACGATAAATCTAACTAATCTTTAAATATGTACAAAAATCTTCGAATATTAACATAACATATCTGAATGAAGAGATTAGCGATCTCTTTCTAAAACCACAATTCTTCTACCATCTCTCTACATTTCAACGGGGAAAAGTAGTGAAACTGGAATTACATCGTTGAGTTGCTTTATTGCATCCTGCAGATTAAATTCTCTCGACCACTGTAAGTCGAATACAATAGGCAGATTCTGGATCAAAAGAACGTGGCTGTTTTAATACACTTGTTAACAAATTCCCTTGTAGTAAACTGTAAAACTCAATATCTTGAAAGTTGCTGTTCCACGTCTAGAAGCCAACATATCACAACATTATTATTAAAAACATAATGAAAAACAGAAAATAACTGGAAAATCTAGTACACCAAAACAATTCAAACTAAAACTTTAGAACCATTTAACACGCAACGTGTATAAGAGACAACTACGTAAGGAGAAACAAGTTAAGCTAAAAGAGCCGATCAAAAAGGTCCAATACAATTTGGAATTACTAAAAACATAAAAGTAGTTAGGATTACAGGATTCCTTTCTGCAAAAGCAAATAGAATTTAAAAATAAAAATTGTTGCAAAATACATAAGAACATCAACATTACTTGCACCTCAATCCAAATTAATTTGGATGTTGCTACAGATTTTGAACGATTATATACAAAGCTACTTAACTATAGCAGTCCGCTCATTGAGAAATAAAAAAATTGGAAAAGGGTAACTGAAAGTCTAGGAAATAGTTGAACAAAGAATGGAAAGGAGCAAAGCAGTATCTCTCCTTAAAAAGGTAATAAAGAGGATATATAAACAGTTGCATTCCTATCGTGATCAACAACAATCTTGCCAAGTTTTTGGATGCTATCCTATATGAAGAACGGAGCACTTGCCCACCCGCCACTGTAGGAATCTCAGAAGGGAAGAAGTTGACCATGTCAAATAGACCTTTAACTGATGGAAGGACCACCTCGCCATCAGTTGGTATGCCAAGAGCCACTAAGATAGCCTGCTCAATAAACTCAAAAGAAACCGCTTTGAACTTTGTCTTCTGCTGTCTCCACCATCTGAAGAAGGATGCAGCCCTCATCTTGTGCTTGCCCCGCAACAATGGCAGCATCACATCCAACCCCATCTCCGTTAGCACATCCCAAAGCAGCTGATTCTGCATAAAAGCAACACAATCTGGTTCGAAAGTGAGGGCTTTTCCACATTCACAACAATCTCTCTCCAATGACATTGAGCGTGCAACAGGAGGACACATGGTATAGGCAGCGGTTCAGACTGGAAGATATGTTTGTTCAGCATTTTCCTAATAAACCAAGCAAGCACAGTGAAAAAGCAATCTCCTGAAAGGTCCCACAGCGTGGGAATGTCCGCAGGCTCTCAAAAATGGCAGCTGAAGTGAAAGTTGAAAATTAAATGATCTGTGGTATCTCATGAATCATCAATGCAGAGCACACAGAACTCCAGTACATTAATACTGCAATGTCTTAAGAACACCCACATCGGGATCAATTAAGTAAGAGGATCTAACCAAGCATCTTCACCTTCTCCAGGATGCAACAATGCCAAATCTTCTGCCACCCAACAACTTTAGGATACTTCACCATCATTAAATCTTTAGCCGTAGAGTAGAAAAGCACTTGCAGATCAGAGATAATAGAATGTTAATTGCATACAGCCCCTATACACATAGTCTGAAAATAGTATCCCAGTTAACCAAGTGAATTTTGTGGTCATTTTTTGCCTCCAGACCAAATGAACTGATCAATGGTGATATTCACCTTGTTAATGACATGTTCCAAGGGCACACAAATGGAGGCAACATATCTATAAATGGCAGCAAGAACAAAGGAAGCAAGAAAAATACAACCCTTACTTGAAAGTAAACAATTCATCCAAGTATGCACCCTTCTCCAATTGAAAAGAAAAATGTCGAGGTAAGAATCATCCAACCCTCTTTTAGTAATCTAGAGGATCCTACCAACGACATTTTTTAAATAAGGAGACATGTTCATAAAGTGGGCACCACACTTGCCCCTATTTATAGCTAAACCCAGTTCCTCCTCACACATCATCAGAGTCCTCTTATTAGCTTTGGCTTCCTGTGAAGTAACAATCATATCATTTGCATAATGGTTCATCAAATTCTGATCCCCACAACCTATATCCCTCTAGCCCCCATTTTTTCTAGCTAATTTGTATCCATAGCAATAATAAAAAAGTAAATGCCAAGTGGACCACGCAGGCACGGCGCTCCCCCGAGCGCTCGCTTTCCCCCCCACCGGAGACGTCGGGTCAAAGGAACTGGGAGGAGGAGCTTCAGCGGGCTACGCAACGCGCGGCGGACGAGGTGCGGGAAGAGTGGGAGGCCAAGTGGAACGAGGCCCTCGCGCGGGCTCGGGCCAACATTGAGGCCCAGGTCACCGAGCGCGAGCAGGAGCGGGTCAGGAAGCAGGAGCTCCTTGCTGAGGCTGCCCGGGCCCGCCTCACCGATGAAATCAGGGCCTAGGTTCGGGAGGAGCTCACGCAGGAGGCGGAGGCCCAAAGAAGGCGCGAGCTGGAGGAGCGGGCGGAGCAGGAGAGACTCCAGGCGGAAGAAGCCCAGCGGCAGAAACAGCAGGACCGCGCCCACAGGCATAATGCCCGGCAGTGGCTGCAAGAGGGGCGATGCCCATACTTTGTTTTGGGCATTAGCTGCGAGTGCTCCTGGGCGGAGCTCAGGCGGCACATCCACCGGACCTCTGCGCGGTACCACCCTGATGCCGGGTGTTCGCAGGAGAACAGGGGACGACGCGAATCGCTTATGCAGGGCATCCAA
>MNCI01032318.1:1149247-1165611 GCA_015680685.1 Gnetum montanum | reverse complement strand
TGGGGCCTCTCCTGGTGGCCCACCGCTTGTAATTGCATGTAATCTTTGTAACATATTTTTGCTCCTTTAATATAATCTCGACCTCTTTCTCGAAAAAAAAAGTAAATGCACAAGTCCCCCTATCTAAGACCCTGTAAGTGTTTAAAAAGCCCCATTATTTCCTGTTAATGTCCATGGAAACTACCCCAATCTATTGAATATTGATACACAACTAAACAAAATGGGAGTGAAATCCCTTTTTCAGCTTGACAGTTTTTAAAGCATCCCATTAAAGCGAATCATACACCTTAGCAATATCAAGCTTAAGGAATATACCTGAAAACTTATGTTTGGACATTGAATGGATCAACTCCTAATTCCAAATAATCTAATCCTTTATGAAATGCCCTAGTACAAACCAACCCTAGTGTACAACCCCCCCACCTCTCTCACCAAGATGACCCCCTTTCAACTTATTTGTTTATTATTGCCCTGGATACTATGAACTAATACTACAAGTCTAAAGGAGTTAAAGGCCTTAACATGGAAGGGATCACATGTATTGTGGGCATTATGCATATGACACAATTCTTGTCACCAAGGCAGTTGTGCCATAGGCAAAGGATGTCACTAAAGCCCTAAGGAAAATGTCATTTTTACCGTACAAGAGCAATAGTTAAAAGAAAAATCTACCACACTTTGGGGATCCTATCAAGGTCCCTTCAAAACTCTTACTTGGGGATATCCATGTTTGCCTAGAATAGGAATGTATCCTGGACCCACTTTATCCAAAGGATCCAGACTAGGGTAGAACACTAGACTTCCCATTTTTTAACAAGGAAGGGGAAGATGTCACTAGCTTCATCAATTCTTTCCACCATAGCTAGGTTGTTACCTCGGTGGTTGCACCTCCAAAAGGGGTTATCAACAAAGTTGACCAGATTATCTAAATCTTCATATGGTCAAGAGGAAAGGAGGAAATTGGATGCACCTTGTATGTTGGAAAAAGGTGGCATAGACTTGAGGGATCTAGAGGTGATAGGTTTTGATGATGCCATATTGCTTGGTTACCATTGTCTAATTAACCAATTCATGCAGGGTGATGATGACCAAGCCTAGTGGGTGTCTATCTTGAGAAGAAAATATGAACCCTAAAATGTTGATACTCGAGACTCCTATGCCTCGTAGAACATCTACACCTATATGTAGAAGCTTGCTTATATGGTTTTATTATGTGCACCACCATGGGAAACGCTAGCCCATAAATGTGTCATTGTTCAAGGTTGGTGGAGAGTATGAATGGGATTTCTACCCAAAAAAATTAAACATTTCCTATGGCTGATTTTTAAGGTGCTCTCCCAATTCAGGCATTACCCTGAGAACACAACCTTCTCATTAATACTATATGCCCCCTCTACCACGTTAACACCAAGACAATCCAACACTTTATTTACATCTACCCCTTCACTATAGGTGTGTGGAGGACATCTAGCATTACACATTCATAATAGCTCCATGGGGACTCTCCAATGGTCACAATACTCTAGGCTGCTTGGTGCACACGAAATGATAGAGTTTTCTAGGCTTTTTTGCTTAGGTCACCATTGCAAATTGTTCTCCTTGCTGGCCAACTTTGGAAGGAGGCTACTACAATGATGGGAATCACACCCATATGTGAACCAAACTGCGCAACATTCAAAAGCAACCAACCACTTTGGGAGATGGTAGTGTGGGTTGGTTGGTCGGACCTCCTTCCTCATCAATGAGCCCGACTTGTCAAATGTGGAGGGGTGATTTCATGGAATTCCATGGTATCCATGTTAACCTCATGAAGTCAATCATTGTTGACTATCTTGATTTGCACGCAAAGTGTGAGATGTTGTTGCCTACAAGGCAAGGTCTACAAGAAGCAGAGTGTTTCTTTGATGAACCAATCCCAAAGACCAAGAGCAATCAGGTTCCCAAGTTGGCCCTTCTACAATTCTAGGAGGAGGCAGTGAACCTAGTGGATAGATTCTTTGTTCAGTCCAACAATGTTTGTAAGCTGTAGGAAGCACATTTCACCTTCCTTTAGTGCATGCAACTAGGATGGCAGGTTAACACACTGAAATTTTTCCTTGCATCTCTTCATTGGGGACAATGAGGTCATCGCTTTGGTCCTATTTGGGCCCGCTAGCAAGCTGCACATCTGCCAAACCCAACACTAATGAAACCCTTGCCTTACAACATAATTTATGAAAGGAAAAAATCAAATCAAGATGGTGTGTCCTCCACTACTTTGGTGAATGTGGATGAGCAAGGGGCTCTGCCAACAAGGGCTCAGACTAGCAAAGGTTTAAAACTAACTAGCAATCAAGGCTCTAACAACACATACAACTAGCCAAGGAGCAAATCCATTGGGACCTCCAAACCAAATTCAAGGCAAACCTCTATAGGGCTACCATCAAGATTGAGGCAAGGGTCAGGGCTAAGGAGCAAGCTAGGTGGGCGGCTGAACTACAAAAGTGAGAACAAGAGGACCTAGCAAGGAGGTAGGAGGAGGAGTTGTGGCAAAAGAGACAAGGCAATAAAGGAGAGGTGCTAATAAGAATAAAGAGAAACAACACTCAAGAGTGCGCTCAAAGATCAACTTCAAGCACATATTAGGAAAGATTTGCTTAGGGAGGAGCAAGAGCACCTAAAGATAGAGAGAAGGAGGAATAGCACACCAAGGCTTTCCTTGAAGAGCAACAAATGAAGATGAATCAGGACATTGCTCATGAATTCAACACTAGGAGTTGGCTACATATGGGGAGATGCATATACATTATCATGGGGACGAACCGGAATGCATCCTAGGCCAAACTATGAAGGTTCATCCAAACCACAACGAGCAAGCTCCATCTAGACAAAGCCAAGGATCTAGATGTGGATGCACACAAGTAGAGAAAGTTACAATACAATGAGTGTCATGAGGTTGCTGCTTATATAGCATCTAAGCATCCCATGAATATCCTAGACACAGCCCACATGTAGGAAAGGCCACGTTACCCCTACATTGGACTTCCGCAACCTATTTAATGCTAACTTTCACAAGATTTAAGAAAAGTTGTCCGATGCAGTTTGTTGCTTTTTTGGGATTTGGTTTTGAAAAGGGTTATCAAGAAGGCCCTAGTATTGGGCTTTTTTGTCTCTTCCCCCTTTATCTAGAACTCACCGCTATTCTTTTATGATGTCATGTTTTGGGGAGCTCTACCCCGCTCTCAAGGGTGTCCTTCCCTTTGCAACTGCTCCCAAGGATCCCACCCCACCTCCCCCATGTTTTTGTAATTCCCATGTTTGTTTTCTACTATAATATAACCTTGACCTTTCTCAAAAAAAAGGACATTATGCTTGATACTTTTAAACAAATTATTACACAATGAAAAACATGTAGGTCCATTTGATCAAGAAAAAACAAGTAGGTCAAAAGGTAGAGAGTTTCTAAAAAGATAATCAAGGTGAATACATCTCAAACATCTTCCTAGATTTCTATGCATGAATTTGAATATTCAGTAAGTGTACTATCCCAAAGATACCTCAATAGAATAGATTAGCAAAAAGATGTAATAGAACATTACTAGAACATGCATAAACAATGTTGGCAAGAGCAAATCTATCAAAAAATGTTTTGGATTTTATTCCCAAAAAATAAAAAGGGAAGAAGATTAAAGAGGAAGAAGAAAACAAAAAGCAAAATCGTATCCAAGAAATATATCACTTTGGTACCATGAAATCATTCAGATATTGCAATATAAAGATTGAGAGAGAAAAATTTGCTAAAGAATGTAGCATTCCAATATGAGTTCATTTCTTCTATCTATTATATGACTTTAATAAAATCCATAATGCTTGTAGGTAAGATTAATCTATATTCACAAAAGCAAAAAAAAAAAGTCCCAATAGACACAAAAGGGATTTGATCCCAAGACCTTCTAAGCCTCTTTGAAAAAAGGCCATCACTTGGAGGCAATGTAGACTTAAATCAGGTGGCTGGAGGAGGAGAAAGAAAGGTTGGAGCTTGAGGTAGAGGTGGCAAGGGCAATTGTTGTGGCTAAGGGGGCCATGCAGCAAGCTTAGCGGGCAAAGCAATATGCTTGGGATGCAAAGTGGATGGGCATGCAAGCAAGAGTTTGAGTGCCAATTGAGTGCTATGGAGCAACGATGGCTTGAACAAGAAAGGGACTTTTAGCGCAGTTGGGATCTAAAAGAGTCAACCCTTAGGGGTACCTTTGAAGACTCCCTTCAAGAGTAGGTTAGGGCCGAGTTGCTACTTATTGAGCAACTGAGTACGGAGCAGAAGATGGCTAACCAGCAGGAGCAGAAGCACCGAAGACAAATCAACTAGGCGCATGCGAGTGAGGTTTGAGTGTGGTTGCAATCTAGCAAATGTCCATACAAAGTTATGGGCATTTGCTATGACATGCCATGGGGGGTGCTTTGTAGGAACCTTTAGTAGACAGCAGTGAAGCTTTATCCTAATCGGAGAGGATCAGAGGAGGAGCCAATGCATAAGGCTAAGGCAGCTAAGGAGCTCCAACAGGCTACCGCCGATGTGGATACTAAGTAGCACTAGGCCATGTTAGATAATATACATGCTCAAGAGAGGGCGAGCTATCCGTGTTCATGCCTACCACGAAGATTGTAGCGTTGAGTTGCAGGTGGGTGGTGGTTTTGGGGGTACTATGCCCTTGTGTTTTCTTCTTTTCTCTTTGATCTTAGTGTCACGAGTTTCTGACTATGTTGTGCCAATGATGTGGATCAGTCTAATAGGGACCATCACCAATTTTGGCGATTTTTGAAATGGGTGAATCTGTTGGATTGGGGTCCCCACAAAAAAAAAACCCCCCGGTGCCCCGAATGCATTTCTAATGATATAGGGGGTTGTTTGGAAGAGAAAGCAATTTTGTCTTTGGTTTTTCTTTTTTTTTGTTTTTTGCGATGGGGAGGAGGACTCCCACCACCTTGTACATATTTGCATCTTAATATAATTTTGCCTAACCATTTCTCAAAAAAAAAAATGCTTATCCCAACAAGCAAGGTCTTGGAAGGATCAATAAATGAAAGAAAACCTAACCTCTTTTAACTAGACTACATCCAAACTCAAACCCAGATCTATTCATCATCCTTACTGAATAAAAAAGGTCAAAATGAAAGAAACATGTACATTACTATCATTCCAAATTATAACCTTCCTTCTAAACCTCTTTATTATTATTATTATTTTTAAATCTCGCATCCTTATCATCATCATCATCATCATCATCCTAGCCTTCTCCCAAGTACATGGGCTTGGTTCTATAATTTATCCTCTATCATTCACTTCTATTTGGAGACAAATAAGCATTAATAGTGAAATCTTGGATGTCTTTCTTTATAATTCCAAACCATCTATCTTTAGGTCTACCTCTTTGTTGTTTTTGCTCAATTTTCATAAAGTGACCTCCTCTTAGCATATGACCAAACCATCTAAGATGATAGTCCTTAATCTTCTCATCAAAGGGTGCTCCTTCCAACCTTTTCCTAATAAGACACTTGTTAATTTGATTGTTTTAGTCATAGCTTGGTAACCCCACAATCTAGGTTTGATTCCACTAGGCAATACTAAGTTATAAATTTAAAAAAAAAATCCATAAAAAGAAGTCTAAAATTAGTCCAATAGATCCAAGGGGTCTCAATAGAAGTGAGTAAAAAATTTCAGTTTCAATTATATCCAACATCCACCTTAGCATTTGCATCAATATCATGTGTACGTGTTGAGCTTGATTCTTGTTGATAGCTCAATGTTCTACACCACAAAGAATTGTCCGTCTAATAATAGTTCTATAGAACTTTCCATTTAGCCTACCAAGGATTCTCTTATCACAATGCACACCGTTACCCTCTCATCATTTCATCCATCTTCAATTTTGTTTCTCCAAAACATAAATGATAATAATTAGACTTGCTATTTTATATGGCACTAAATTTTAAGATGTAAAAATGCAGCATGAACAAGAAATCAATGTTGAGAAATGCAAATGCTTAGATGGATGTTATATGTTACAAGAAGAGATAAATTGCAAAATAAAATTTTAGAAGACTTCGAATGGCTTCTACTACAAATAAGCTACAATAATGACATCTTAGATGGTTTGGTTAGGTCTAAAGAAGATTATATAATGAGCTTCTGAAACAAGGCCACCACAACACCATTCCAAGAAAGCTATCTAAAACAAACAAAAAAAGACATGGGAAAAATCATTGAAAATAAAAGAATCGCTAAAAAGCAAAATGCTCGTCCTATCAAAAAGAATCCTAAGAGAAACAAGAGATGAGTGAGTCTAACCTTGTTTCAAGTCGCTACACACTAGCTTGAACTCAAGCCTTACAACATTAAAAAAGAGCACTTTACCATCATTCTAAATGATGGCTAAAAATTTAATGATATGAAAAAATTGCAAATAAGTAAGGATTTAGCTTTTAAAAAGAAAAATGGTGAAAGAAAACTCTTGTAACTAACTCCACTTTCTTGGGATAAGGCTAGGATGTTGATGATGACTTTCAATAAAAAAATGGATGTCATGGAAATTTCCTAGCAATAAACCTTATCATCTTTTATTTTTTGCTGATAATGTCAAATGTCACTAGAATCTATAGAATGTGACAATATTTAGTGCTATCACTACAAATCACCCATATGATAAGGTGGCAAGGATAGACTACAGTCTTTGAAAATTGCAAAGACATTGTCAAAAGTTATCCTAATGATATTGGGTGACAAGCAAACCACATCACAGTTAGTCATAGCAATGGCAACAAGTGATAGGCTCAAATCCTCCTTTTGCACTTACTTTATCACTAGAACACACAATAATCAATATTGGGTGATAAGCCAAGACCTGCAGGAATGTTATCACATGTGACCACTTCAATCCATATGGAGCATCCAAGTTCCTAACCAGCAAAGGCAAACTCATGTTGGCATCATCGACCCTTTCTACCATGGTGAGATACATCACCTTTGTTGCAATCCCACCCCAATATGCAATCAATAAGGTCAATCAACCCATTAGGCAATTTTTTTGGTCAAGAGGGAAGGGGAACTCCAAAATCAAATTGGTCTATTGGGAAAAGACAATTCAGCAACAGTCAATAGGAGGCCTTGGCATTTTGGCTTTTCAAGACTCCATCCTCTTGGGTCATCAAAACTTAATCAAGAGGATCATTAATGATGATAACGCCCTCTAGATCACCATCATCAAGAAAAAATACAAGCTCTAGGAGGCTAGTCACATGAATTCAGTTCTCTGGTGTGACTTGTGCCATTAATACAATGTTCAGCAACAAGTTATGTCAGTACTTTCTATCCCAAGTAAAGAGATTCTAAATCGGAAATATGGACAGGTCCAAGATTGGAACTCCACCTGGAAAGGGAGACTACCGAAGAAAATCAAGATGTTTTTCTTGTACATGAAAAATAATGCTATCCCCATGAAAGCCTTTCTTTACCACCATGGCCTCAAAATCAATGATTTCTATGTCCTTTGTGGTATGCACACTGCTGAAGCACAGCCCTGCCTCCTTTATGAATGCACATATACCTCCCTTGTTTGGATCGTCAATGGTTTAGACCCTCATATGTCTGTCCACGAAGACACCATTGCAAAAGTGCTTCTTTGGTGCTTGTGGAAGCCCAAGAAGGAATATGTACACAAGAACAATCCACTTCTGCCTCCGATTGTTGTCTCTCTTCATGCAATTGTGTTCTAGGGCAAAGTCATCACAACAATGGGTGTCATGCCCACCTTCAAACCTAACCACCAAGTTTTCTGCAACAATGATGTGCTCTAGGGCTTCATTACCAAAGTTGGTTGGGCAAAACTACTTCCACTCCTAAGCAAAAACCCTAACCTCCAAGATGCATCGTTCTACAACAACTGGAGGAAGAATCATCTTACTGTCCAATGGGTACAAATTACCCTCACCAAAGAAGCCATCTCGAAATACTTGGCCATCCCCAATGCTAGGGAGATTATCCTTCAAACCTGCCATGGACTGCAAGACGCTAAGGGTTTTCTTCAAGTACCATGACCAAGCCTTGGGATGTCAAGTGGGCAGGTGCCTCGGTCCAAGCTACCACAACTCTAGCAAGATGTAGCTAACCATGTGGATTGCTTTTTGTTCCACTCTGAAAATGTCTAGAAGCTTCATGGTGTTCATTTTGCCTTCCTCCACTATCTACAACTCAGCCGCCAAGTTAATTTGCCGTGCTTTTCCTTTGCCATCCTACAAAAGCAAAGGCAAGGTTGATATTCAAGGTTCATCCTCACCCTCTATAATGCTGTCAATGTGTTCCAAACCACCCACTGCAAACTCCAACGATCCCTTACTCTTTAGGACAAGTCTACTCTCGACAACAGTCCCTCGATGGCACCTCCACTTCTAAAGGGGAGTTTGGTTCCTCTCCATTGCCAAAGGACCTCTCTACCCTGAAATATGGATCCAATTTTTCTATCCCATTGGCCCAACCTCAGCCTGGGACTAATAGCACCAATGATGATGAGATCAATCAGCTTATGTAGCATCAACTGAATGAGATGGAGACTATGCAAGCACCTTGTTGAGCAACAAGCTGATGAAGAGAGGAGGTAGTCATGTGAAGCCAACTAGAGGACCAACAACACATCAAAAAGGAAATTAGGAGGAAGGCAAAGGAGACAAGTGCCCAAGAAAAGCAGGAAGCATTTCAATGAGTTAGAAACCAGTTGGAGAAGGAGGCCATGCAAATGCTCTAGGCCAAAGCTCTTGAATCTAATGCAAGACTCTAGTTCCAGGCTAACAACTACATTATGTCATCATGGGTGTCAATTGCCACACCCTCTAGGAGGATTTCAAGAAGTTCATCAGATAGGCTTCACAAGACCTCCACCCTAACAAAGCCATACATCTAGGGAAGGAAAATCAAGATCGAATGAAGGAACAATATAAGACTTACTAGCAAACTACTAGATTTATGTCATTAGAAATTGACAAAGGTAGTATCCATATGGTCCACAAGTAGAAGATCCCATGTTTCTCTTGCTGAGAGCTATCTATTCCACTATGAATTGTCATTTTTTTTTGTATGAATCCAGTGTGGGGCCATCAAGGGCTACTCTAACAATCAAGTCACTTAACTATTTTTGTTTTCTATTCACTATTTGGGGGTTTCGCCCTGCCTTTTTGGGCTTCTCAGTTGTCCCACCTTCAGTGGAGGGTATTTTGCTCACTACATGTACATCTTTTCACCAATAATACAATCAGCCCAAACTTCTCTTAAAAAGAAAGGAAAAATCCATATGAGGCAATAAGCCCAAGCCTACAATTAATAAAAATAAACCACCCTACAAGGCAGCATCAAAAACTTAGTTTGCCTAGTGGACTTTAGTGCAAATTTCACGGTCAAAATTAGCATGCATAATAACTTTCATGGAGGATTAAACAAGATTCAAAGGCTTCAATACGCACACATCCAATTACATGCATGACTAAGAGAAAATAAAACTAGATCTAGGTTTACTACACTAAAACTAGTATAAAAACATCAAATATATGCTCCTTGTGCAATTAAAACTTGAATTCATGCTTAAGATGTATGTTCCTTGATATTTGAATGAATACCTCTCTCATTTTTCTGCAAATGACATGTTCTCAGTTCTCACATTTATTTGAGATTATTTAAACCTTTTATTCATAATCAGTATTTATATGAATGACATACCAGGACTTTTGGCCATGACTACTGTCGACTGACAAAACAGAAAATTTAAAAAACCAACAATAATGATGTAGAGAAGAGAGGTTTCAATGGCAACAACGCTGGAGTGAATGCCTGGTTGCAATACCCACAAATGTGAGACTGGTCTTGCAACACTAGCAAAGCTCTACAAAGATCAAGTTGTAGCATTAATAACAATGGAACATGCACTGATGGTTTTGAACGATCGGACAACAACTTGAGAAGTGGGAATGAAAAGATTTAAATAAAGCTAAGCAATATTAATGGGCAGTTGACCGCTTTTAACGTTGACATGGCAAATGCCATATCATAGGAGATCGTAGGCCATTTAAACTTCTCCTGTACAAATCCATAGCCACCTCATTCATAATTAAGCATATGAAAAACAATGAATTACCCTTTAGAAATTTTAACATATTATTTGAAGTTGGTAACAAACTTCAAACTTGTCTAAACATTAATAAGGAGATTTTCCTCTTACTTATCTATTAAATCATTAAAGAGAATTACTAGTAAATTGTAGCTTCCATATGGAGTTTAACATTATCAATTTGGAATTTGAAATGACTAGAAGCACGGTGAACGTTGGGAGAGTGGGGAGCATTGGGAGCGTGGGCATCGATGGGGGGCACGGTGAGCATCAGCAGCCGTGAAGGGATCCCTGTGGGCGGTGGGACCGATCAAGCAGCGTAGGGGAAAGCACTCAAAGGGCTGGGGGCTGCCATGGCGGCACTTGAAGATAGCATTTTCAGGAGTTCGCAGGTGCCGGGTGCACCTAGCAAGTCGATGGGAGGAGCGTCAATGTCGCTCAATAGGGAGGGAGGGATTGAGGCTTGCTCACAAGAGGGTGGGACTATGAGACTGTAGATTGGACATCTGCCTATGAAGGGATTGTGTACATTGGAGCTCAACCTCCTTGGTAAGTTTGTCTCGGGGAGTGTGATGCCCAAGATGGACCTTGTTTGACAAGGTCTGCACACCTTAGGGCCTGGAGAATGTGCATGTCCACAATCTGGTGGATGACATGCTCTTGTTTGTGTTCCAATCGGAAGCCAACAAAGAGAGGGTGCTATTTGGGGGCCCATGGGTTGGCCATTGCACCCTACGGGCTAGAGGCCCACTGTGATGCAAATCTCTTCGCCAAGGTACCGGTTTGGGTTAAAATCTAGGATCTGTTGCTGGAGTTTTGGACGCCAAGTTTCTTGAAAACCTTGGCTAGGCTATTTGGGGAATTCATAAAGTTTGATAATTTCACTGAGTCGCTCAACAAGATGGGATATGCCCTCTTTTAGATCAAGGTTGAATACAAGTAAGCCAGTGACAAACGAGGCGTCATCTGCTAGGTGTGTGATCTATGGAAAGGGTCACCTAATAGCATAGTGTTGGGTCCACCCAAAGGCCTCCCTGCACCAGCTGCAAGGTGGGTGGAACCTAGTCGAAAGGAAAGGCCGAGTGGTGAAGGTTGCTACTATGGCAACAACAAGCCTAATGCATCGTGCCAAAGATCTGACTGTGGGGCAACTATTGGGGGGCCAAACAAGGACCTACTAGGAAGGCTCAAGCATTGGTAGGCATAGACTTTGGTGAAGGGGAATTGGAGGTGTTGGTTGGGGGGAGGGAGAATGCTCTTAACATTCCCCACCCCCCCGCGGCCTACCCTAAGAAGGCTTCAGCAATGGTGTTGCCACCACTAAATGGCTGGGTTGAGGTAGTCCAAGACTCCCCACTTCCAAAAATGTCTAAGATTTTGCAGGCTCAACAGGAGGCACATGGCGGTCAACCAATCTCGCCGAATAGGGTGGGGAGGCCATGGTTGTTGATCGAGGAGGAACAGGGGGGTTCCCCCATTTCGCTGAAAGCTAGTTAGATTGGGAGACAATTATCGCCCATTGCCCGAAGTAACATTACGTAGGCCAAGATCGACTTGGGGTTATAGTGGACCTTGAAGGAGGTGTATAAAAAGCAATCTGCTGGGAAGCCATGAAGATCCTCTCTTGGAATTGCAGGGGATAGGGTACCCCCTACAAGCGAAATACCCTTCGAGATATTGTATTTCAATAGGTGTGTGATGTTATGTGCCTCAAGAGATGAAAATACAGGCTTCGGAGGGCCACTTCCTACAATGGACAAGCTGGGAAACTCAGATTGTGCCTAGTTTAGGAAGAGCAAGTGGGCTTGCTGTGTTGGCAAAAAGACCATTTCAATCGATTGACTCTTCACGATGGAGTATTATGATGCACCTAGAGATGGCGAATATCTAGCTTACAAACTTTTATGGGGCCTAGAGATGGGAAATGCAAGTGCAAGAGCTAAGGAGGCTAGCTACTCTACTTGACTGTCGACGATGGCTAGTCATTGGCGATTTCAATCAATGCTTGTACGCATGGGACAAAACTAGTAATGATATGATGAAATCCCTAAGAAGTAGTCAATTCATGGAGTTCCTGCAAGTGCATGACTTGGTAGATGTGGAGATTTTTGGATGCAGGTATACCTAGAGCAACTGTTGTAGAGGGAATAATCAAGTCCTATCTCAAATCGACCAAGTGTGGGTCATCACACAGATTATGCTAAAGTCTAAGATTCAAGTAATGGGGAAAGAGAGATTGGCATCTGATCACGGATCTCTCTACTGTCAGGTGGGCAAAACTGGTCAGCCCAAAGCATCACCTTTTCATTTTGAGAGAGCATGGTTGGCCAAGCCCTAGCTTAGACCGCTGGTCGTGGGGATCTGGGCGGCCTATAACCCAAGGGCCAACCCCCATGATTTCCTGAAGTGGGGACTTGCTTGGCTCAAGCAGGCTCTTTGGTCCGTGAAGGTCGAGGAGAGGTTTTCTTTTAGGAATGGAAGGACCGATTGGGACGATTAGCCTCCTTGTAGGCCTAGCAAGAACAAGGTGAAGAGGTCGATAACGAGGAGCAAGCGGTGTTGAGGAAGCTTCAAGAGTTGGATGCCAAGGAGGAGACTTACTGTAAGCAACATGCCAGAAATACATGGCTAAGAGAGGGGGACCGCAACACAAAGTTCTTTGTCGCTGCTAGAGCGAATCAAGCTGGTAAGGAGTTGAGGTTAACTCTCAATGGGGAGCGGGTTACAAAGACTCAAGATGTTGCTCAAGCCGTTCAGCAATATTGGGCAAGAATTTGGACATATCGAAGAACAACGCCTCTTTCCATGCCGATGGAGCCAATGTTGGGGACCATAGAAAATCAATTACTTTAGGGGCCATTCTTGCAGTAGGAGCTGTAGGAGGCCTAACGTCCATGCGGTCAAATAGCGCATTAGGGCCAAATGGTTGGCTAGTGAAGCTCTTTTGGGAATTTATTGATGTGATGGGACCAAATATGTGAGATGCTTTCAATCAGATGCTTCAACAATAGTAGGTTTGACATGAGATCAACTATTCCAAAATTGTTCTTATTCCCAAGGTGCCTGAGCCTTCAAAGTGTCTCAATTTCAGCCTATTGGGGTGTGCAACATCCTAATTTGGATTTTTACTAACATGGTGGTGCAACATCTTACTCCCTAATGCCTGCGTTGGTTGGGAATAATCAAATGAGCTTTGTGAAAGGGAGGTACATTCAGGATCAAGTGATCCTACTTCAGGAGTTGATGCATTCACTCCGCCATTCAAGGTACCCTGGTATGTGCGTCAAGTTGGATCTTAAAAAAGCTTATGATACTATGTGCTAAGATGCATTGGCTAATATTATGTAGTAGAAAGGCTTTGATCCTAGGTTCATTGCACTATGTATCCAAATCCAAGTGTCGGGGGCATACTCTTTCGATATTGGTAGTCAACTATGGGGGTTCTCCTCCCCTGGGTAGGGTTTAAGGCAAGGCAATCCGCTCTCACCTTACCTATTTTTTCTCACAATGGATACGCTATAGGGGTACTACAAAGCTGAAGGAGTGAGGGGACTTAAGGTGGCTGGGATTGATTGCCTGACTAAGCACTACGCGGATGATACAACGATTTTTTCACAGGCATTGGTACCACAAGCATAGGCCATTAATCACGCACTTGATCGAATGGCTTGGGAGGTTGGGTTGGAGGTCAATCAGGATAAATGCATAGTGAATTTGTTGCAGGTGTCTTGTCTAGTTTGAGGGAATATTCTGCAATGTTTGGGGATGATGGCAAGAACTGACCAAGAGGCATACCTAGACCTCCCTATGTTCGCGTGGAACCATAAAGCAACTTGGACATCTCTTATTTCATGATTGCAATGAAAGGTTGATCATTGGATAGTACGGTTTTTAACGTTGAAAGGATGATTGTTGTTGGTCAATTCAATGTTGCTAGCCAATTCCAGATACACAACGGTCGTTGCTATGCCACCTACTGGGATGGTGGAAAAAGTTGATCAAATTATCTACAATTTTATTTGGTCTGCAGAAAAGGGGGGTCGAAACTCTATTTGGTGAAGTGAAAAACAATTGCACAACCACAAGAGGCTGGGGGCCTGGCGGTGTTTAAATTTCAGGATGCTATTATGATGGGTTACCAAACTTTGACTAATTGTTTCCTCAACCAACTTCTCCAGATGCTCAATGGGCTCAGATTATGAGGGTTAAATACACACCTTGGCAAGTGGATTGACAAGACACTATCATATGGAAAACTCTGTGTACACACATTTGCAATATGATGGCTAGTGATATGATGGGGAAGATACCCCAAGAACTCATAAGATGGAAATTTCTAGTGGTACAAGGATGGTGGACATTATGGAGCAATTGTCTACCTAAAAAGTTAAAGATTTTTCTTTGGCTTGTGAATCATGACGCGTTGCTTGTGCAGGTTGTGCTACAGGTTTAAGGCCTTCATATTTCGAACACCTATATGTTATGTTCAACAACCTCAGAAATTGTGTGTCACTTTGCTTATCAATGCAATTTTTTAAAGGAGGTGTGGTGGAATCTCAAGCTATCTTCTGTCCATCGTGATCACACTCTGAGAGAGGATTCAATGGGCACGACTATGCTTTGGGTTGTCTAGAAGGCGAGGAACATGCATGTGTTTAGAGGTGTGAGGCTTCTAACGCTACGACTATTGGTGGCACAAGGGCTTAGGCTATGGCAGCAAGCAACAATTGTGATGGGGTGGACACCCACTTTTGAACCTAATTGCGTAGGATACTAGCAAAATGCTGAGTTGTGGATAATGATTCAGGTGGTGGGGTAGGCCACTGTAGTGCAGTTGCTAAAGGAGGATCCTAATCTTGTGGATGATACATTCTTCCACAATTGGCATGGGGATGTCACAACGTTTCAAGGGACCCATGTCCCGCTGACTAAGGAGGCACTAGTTGATTGTTTGGGGGTCCCTGCCTTTGGGGAGGTTATTTTACCGATGGGTCAAGGTTTCCAAGCTGCCCAAGTTTTCTTCTTCAAGGTGATTCCTAAGACTGCCAATGGGCAAATCTTGAAGTTAGTGCTGCAACGGATCTAGTAGGATGTGGTGGAGCTTGTGGACCGTTACTTTGTCCACTTTGGCAATGTCTCTAAGCTGCAGGGGTTCCACTTTGCTTTCCTAAAATGTTTGAAGTTGGGACAAAGGGCATCATTTGGGTTTAATTTTCGCCCTATGGTGGGCTGCAATTCTAGCTGTGCCAAGGTATGTGCAACCAAAAACCACATATTGTGTATAGTAGACAAGTTAGTGTTATTGTTGATGCCAGGGCATCTATTTCTAGGCATGCACAAGGAAAATGCGATAGACAATGGGCATGGCTCTGTTGAGCCAATAACGGATTTGATGCTTCAGCTAGAGGCAGCATGGGCTCAGATCCAACATCTAGAGGAGGAGAACGAGAGGCTAGAACTTGAGGTGGAGGCCACAAGGACTGCTGTTGCGATTGAGGCGGTTGCAAAGCATGCACGGCGGGTGGAGCAATATGCTTGGGAGGCAAAGTGGACGACACACGAGTAGGAGTTTGCGTGGCAGCTAAGCATCACGAAGCAACATCGGCGTGAGCATGAAAGGGACCTACAGCATAGCTGGGATTTAAAAGACTTGGCCCTTGGGGCTACGCTTGAAGATTCACTTCAAGAGCAAGTTAGGGCCAAGTTGCTACTTACAAAGCAATGGAATGCGGCAAAAGAGGGTTGAGCAGTAGAAGTAGTAGTGGAAGTTGTAGGAAGAGGAGTGCCAAAGACAGATTGACAAGGCGCATGCAAATGGTGTTTGATTGTGGCTACGGTATGGTAAATGCCCTTATGAAGTTATTGGCATTTGTTGTGATGCACTGTGGGGGGTGCTTTGTAGGCACATTCAATGGACAACGGCGAAGCTTCATCCTAATGAGAGAGAGTCAAAGGAGGAGTGGGCACAAAAGGCTAATGTGGCTAAGGAGTTCCAATAGGCTGCCACGTATGTGGATACCGAGCAACATCAGGCAGTATTAGATGATATTCATGCTCAGGAGAGGGCACAATGTCCGTGTTTGCATCTGCCACGAAGACTATAGTGTCAGGTTGTAGGTGGTTATCTTTTCGTATTGTCTCTAGGAGTTATGTGCCTATGGTTTGATGGGGACTATCCACATTTTAGTCAACATTTGAACAAGTTCTGATGTGGGAATGTCTAATGGTTTGGAATTG
>MNCI01032318.1:1109690-1149187 GCA_015680685.1 Gnetum montanum | reverse complement strand
CATGGGGGGAGGAGTGGGGGGAGGGGGGGGTGTGCAGGGTGGGTGTGTGGGAAAGAACTCCCCCGACATTGTACATATTTTTCATCTTAATATAATTTTGCCTTACCATTTCTCAACAAAAAAAAAAAAACTTACACATAAGATAATTTTCAAACATCTAAGTAAAACTTATAATAATAAAGCACATCCCCATCCTTTTTTATATTCAAAAACAAGCAGAAAATTTATTATAGTGATCAAATAATAACATGCATAATTCAAGATTTAACATGTCAAAGTTGCTAGACACAAAACTACCATACACCAATGTTCAATTCCAATCAAGGTAGGATCTCCATTACTCAAATTTTTACCTAGCAAAAACTTAGAACATACCAAAGATATTATAGGTGCAGCTTCAGGATACTTCAAAGGTAAAGAAATTTCTACAACATGCTCTCTTCGTCTTCGGTCACTACAATAAACAATATTATGCTTGAATATTCCAAACTTCAAACTGAAAATATTACCATATGTTGTCCTCCTAAAATGAAACTTCAGACATACAAAATGTGTAATCATGATAAGAGATTAATATGGATGCCAAAGCCATGAACTGATATTTAAAATTTAATATTTTGAATAAAAATTTGATAACTTCATTGTTAATTTTGACAGGTTAATGTGTCAAAAACTCTAGTGTATTTATATTCTTAGTATCAACCCTAACAAGACATTAATATGGCACCTAAACACTAAAACAAACAATGGTTAAATTATTCTTTAAAAATATTCAAAACGAAGAAGTACACTTTTATACAGTAAGCTTTTAAACTTCAAGGAAACAATAACTAGGGAAAATGATTTTTAATTGCAATAATGGTTTGATTTCAATAAGATACTGTTTAAAGGGAGTATGCCACCTAAAGCTTTGGGGGAGGGAGCAACGAGTGGCCAGTCTGCTGAGGGAGGGGATGTATGGGTAATTGTTTTGGGTGGGCCGGCAAAAAGAGGAGAGCCCAGGCGGTCTCCCGTACCCTATCAACTAAACAGCCAACTGCACCGAAGTTGTAGGGTTTGGAGTTGCCCACATTAGGGGACTGGATCACCTTGGGTAGGGGGTCCTCCAAGCCAAAGATGAAGGATCTGTTTGCAGCCAAGCGTGGGGGAATTGAGGCCATTGTGGTTACCCTGCCAAGGGGCAACATTGGTTGCCTTGATGCATTTGCAATACGGAAGAGATCTACACAACTAGACATTGATTTGGGGGTGTAGTGGACACTCAAGGAGGTGTACCACATATGGATGTCTATCTCCCCATGAAAGTTCTCTCTTGGAACTACTAAGGATAGGGTACCTCATATAAACAAAATACCCTAAAAAATATTGTTAGGGAGAAGGGATGTGACATGGTATGTTTGTAGGAGACAAAGCAGTAGGCATCAGAGAGGAGAGCAATGGGCTGGTTGGCCCTGCAAATAGTGTCATGCAAGGGCTGCACGAGAGGTTTGGCAGTCTTGGCTAAGGTCCCGATTAGACCGGTGGACAATTCCAACTGGAATCAAACTATCCACATGCTCCAAGAGGACTTCTAGCTTACCAATATCTACAGGGAACAAAACTACAAAGTACACATGTAGGAGTTGAGGCAAGTTGCTTGTCTAATCCCCAACACCACCAAGTGGATGCTCATTGGGGACTTTAACCAACGGTTACATTACTAGGGAAAAATAGGGGGGGTAGTGTAGATCCCCCTAGGGCCATGGAATATGTAGATTTCATCCAAGATTATGATCTCATGGACCTAGAGGTTGCCGGATGCAGATATACATGGAGCAACTAGAGAATGGGGCCTGACCACATCCAATCTCAGATTGATAGAGTTTGGGTCAATTTAGGACTTATGCTAGAGTTTGACATCCATGCCATGGGGAAAGAGAGACAAGCATCGGATCATAAATCCATCTTATGCGTGTTTTGATCTAATTGGGATCAAGCCCCCCGGCCATTTCATTTCAAACATACCTAGTTGGACAAGCCCTAGCTAAGGTTGCTGGTGCAAAATATTTGGCAAAGCTATATGGGAGACCAGGAACCTAGAAATTTTCTAAAAAAATAGCCTTCAGCCGATAAAACAATAGAGCAAAGCCAAAGCTTCAAGCGAAAAATATGGCTTTAGGGGGTACAAGAGATAGGTACAAGAGAGGCTGTGAAAGATACAAGGATTGCAGGAAATGGGGGCAAACTTGGGGGATGAGGAGCGGAGGTACTATGGGAACTTCAGGAGCTGGATAGGAAATAGGAAAGCTATTGGAGGCAGTGTTCCCAAGTTGCTTGGCTACGAGAAGGAGGCAGGCACACACGCTTCTTCTTTGCCACAGCCAAAGCAAAGTGGGCCACGAAGATGAAGTTATAGAATTTACTCGAGGGCATGGTTGGAGAAGGGCTAAATCAAGGCCTGTAGGGATTGGAGGGGATGTGCAAATTTTGGGAGGATATCTGGCGACGGTGGAATTCGGAGGAAATCTCTATTCCAGTGCCGCAAGTCCTCTCGGTGGTTGATAACCAGAACCTACTACAGCCTTTTTCAAGTGTGGAGTTGTTGGCTGCAATGAGGTCAATGCAAGCCAACAAGGTGTCGGGGCCAAACAGGTGGCCTATAGAATTCTTTTGGGCATTTGTAGACATCATGGGGGCTAATCTGTTAGATGCCTTTAATCGTATGCTCAACTGGCAATAGGTCAAAAGAGAGACCAATTCTTCATGAATTGTGTTGCTACCCAAAGTGCCCCATCCAACCTTACCGACTCACTTCAGACCCATTGGCATATACAACACTGTTGGGCCTTTTCTCAAAAATGTTGGTCAGTTGCTTGATGCCACTAATGGAAAAACTTGTGGGTGAGCATCAAGCTAGGTTCATCAAAGGCCGCTTTTTGCAAGATCATGTATTATTGTTGCAAGAGATCCTACACTCTCTCAAGCTAGCCAGATTTCCAAGAATGTGCATTAAGCTGGACATTGCAAAGGCATATGATACGGTGAGCTAGATAGAACTTAGAGAAATTATGTTGATGAAGGGTTTTGACTACAAGTTTGTTAACCTGTGTATCCAAATGCAAAGAGACAACCGATACTATTTTGATATTGACGGGAGGCTTTGGGGGTTCCAGGGGCCAAAGAGAGGACTATGACAAGGAGACCCCCTATCGTCATTGTTGTTTATCATGGTAATGGATTTGCTTGAACGTTATTGCCTAGCTGGAGGAATGAAGGGGTTGAACGTCACTGGGGTCCATTGTATATCAACACATTATGCCAACAACACAATCATGTTCACTAGAGCGGATGTGCCACTGGCAACAACACTAATAAGGGTAGTCGAAAGAATACAACGTGAGGTGGGGCTTGAGATAAACAAAGGTAAATCAACGATCCACTTCATCAACACAAAGGGGACTATGGAAGGAAGGATTGTTTAACTGTTGGGGATCCTACCAGGCCAGTTATGCCAATATTCGACTGGTAGAGGCAGAGGACGTGGTTGGGGCTAGCCGAGCAATTGCAAGCAAAAACAGTGCATTGGAGTGGCCAGTTTCTATCCTACAAAGGGAAGATGATACTAGCATCAACAATGTTGATGGTGACCGCTAGGTTCGTGGTGTCGATGGCTATCTTACCAACTAGAGTTTTACAGAAAATTGACTAGATCATCTCAAGGTTTGTGTGGTCTAGGGGAAAAGGATAAGCTTCATTTGGTTTGCTGGGCCCGAACGGCACGTCCAAAATCCATGGGGTGAATTGTGCCCCTGCCTTTCCACAACAAGGTTACTCTGGGTCTGCACAGACTTGTTAACAAGTTTTTAGGCCAGACAAATGGGGTAGCACCTTGGGTGCAACTCTTGAGACAAAATTATAGCTGCTGGGAGGCCGATATGAGGAGCTCCCAACTTTGGAGGAACATGTGCATTCATGATAGAGTAATGGAGGCCAAGAACCTGCTGGGGAAACACCCAAAACAAGTGATTAAATCACTAACCCACCAACAGACGAGTGGACTAAGGTCTGGAGGGGTAGACTATTAGAAAAGATCAAAGCATTTGGTTGGCTATTAAAACATAGAGCACTGCCACTAAAGGTGGTTTTATAGGAGTGTGGGGTACCTATGAGCGCTAGATGTCCTCTGTGCACTACGAACCCTGAGATGTTGGATCATTTTATTTACGATTGTTGGTTTATGCAGGCTGTCTGGCAAGAGGTTGACATTGTGCCAATAACGATCATACACGAGGACTATCACGCTCACTACTTTGTGAGCGGCCTAGAAGACCAAAAACTACCTTGTTTTCTGCAGGCAAATGCTGCCACCGCCGTAAAGGGTTGCCAGAGCTGGGCACCAAGTATGGGCTACCGCAATCACGACTATAGAATAGGGGCACCTGTTCAAGCCAGCGTGGACTAAGTTTGCAAGACACACCGACCTCTAGGTGTTAGTGGAGCAAATGGGCTAGGCCAACATGCTAAAATGCATCGAGGAAGAACCACAGCTTTCCATGGCAAACTTTTTCAACAACTAGGTGGGTGACGAAATGCAATTTCGAGGAAGGTGGATCAAGGTTACTATGGAGGTGTTGGCAGAGGTGTTGGAAGTTGCAACAAAGGGGGAGATCATTGCATCAATGGCCTATGCCCAAACAGATGTTGCAGAGTTCTTCTGAGACATAATTAACTAAATGAGCAACAAGCACATCCACAAGTCGGCACTTGAGGGCATGGATGTGACAGTCTTTGTGGAGTAGTACTTTGTCCAGTCGAGGTACCCTCACAAGCTTGTGGGTGTCCATTCCACCTTTTTGCAATACATGAAACACAGCATTCCGATCAAATTACCTCAATTTTTTTGGGAATCCCTACAAAGGCAATGGCCTAGGCAACACCAAGGAGTGATTCTGGCACTCTAGAGGTTGAGAACGGTGATCTTGCCACTGGAACTATGGCTGGTTTACCAACGACAGTGCAGGAGGGCACTTGGTATGCAGATGCAAACAGCTGATGGGTCGGATGCGGTGGCGATTGGCGACTTCCCCTTGGGGCCGAGAAGAGATGCATAGTCAAGGTCTACAAGGGAGATGACACCTGAATGGCAAACAAATCCCCTGGATGTACAAGAGGTGCACCACATAGCGGCTGAACATGCTCAACAAGAGAAAAGGGTAGCATGGCAGTCGTAGTGGCAAGATCTGCAAAAGGAGGCACAAAAATAGGTTGCTACCCAAAGAATCCAGGACCTTCAATGGATGGAGAATATGGTGAAGGACCACCGGGCTGAACTAACACAACTAATGGAAGAGAATAGGCAGCGGCTGGAAACAAGCAGGACATAGAAGGGTTGGCAAACACTCTTAACTACACTCTCACAGGCCACGGAGGAGGAGGTCTCTCAAACCCTAGACGAAGAGAAGGTTTTTGAGAGTAGGGGGCCAGGTAGTGCATTGGGGGTGCTACAAAATAGATGGGGAAGGGCAAGAGCTCTGCCGCTGAGTGATCCCGAGACACCCCAAAAATGGACAAGGACGTAGGGTAGGGTTAGGGGGTTTGACAAAGCCTTGAGGCTGGGGGCTTTCTTATGCTTTTTGGGGGGGAGGGGAGGGCGGGCGGGGGTGTTCTGCAATGCACGAGGGTTAAGGATGGAAGTCTTAATGGTTTTGGGAAATGGAACCAAATGATGTTGGCCTGGGCTATACAATTGTACAGCTTTTATTTTTTGGATTAATACATCTCGAATTTTTTCCAAGATAAGATACCATTTAAAACCTTCCCTTAATTTTGGTAGAAATAAAAATGGGATGTCTATGAAAACAAACTGTAGCTTAGAGATTTGGGTTATCGTGTCCATGAACATAAAATGCAGTAACTATTAGTATTTTTATCCATGCATTTAGAAGCAATGAATTTCATCTTTGAAACTTACAAAACACGGACAGTTGCAGTGGATAAGTCAGTCCCCAAGTAAAGTACATTTTCCCAACCAATAGTATCTAGCTGTCACAACAAAAAAACAAATTACCAAACTGACAAATACTTACTTCATTATATTAAACAACAAGATTATAATTAATTGAAGAAATGAGTGTGTTTAAAATGATTACCCTGGCTTCAAATCCATTTTAAAAAATGGATATAGAATTTTTCATTGTCCTCTAGATAGTCATTCATTTCAAGGAAGTGTTCCATCTCAAAGATGAAGACATCTATAAGTTTGTCATCTCAATCACCTTTATACATCTCAGGCTCTTTAGCTTAGAACTTTTTAATTGACCACCCTGAACTAGGTGCCACTACCTTTGCTTGAACAACCACCTGGTCTTCTAATTTCTCATTCCTCACCTCAAGCTTTTCCACCTAAGCCTATAAGGTTTCCATCCTTTGCAAGATGTTATCCATCCTTTGTGAGACATCATCCATCAAGACCTAGACATCATTAACGACATCCCCCATCCATTCAACATGATTTTGAAGCACAAAATTTTGGGCTATGGAGAGCTTGTGCTTGCACCTGAATTCAATTCCTAAAGGTACAAGATGTCCAACTTTTCAACAAGATCATGAACCATTTTGAGCCTTTCAACACTAGCAATTGACTAAAGATCACACTATCAACTTCAAGAAACTATCCCTCTAGTTGTTGTACCTTATCAAGGGAGTTAGGCTCCCTCATAGGCACCTCATCATCATCACTTAGGTTCTCAAGTTTAAGTGTCACATTGTATGCCTTGACATGCACATGTTCTTCCATGTTGACATGAGGGCTAGAGCTAGTAGGAGCCTTGCCAGAGTTGCGGTTCCTTTTGCTCTTCTTCTTGTGCACCATGGCTCACCAAAGATTAGTTAACAAACCACAAACCATCGCCAATCTTGCAACATGAGCCTTTAGCTCTAATACGAAGTGTAATGGTGCTACCTTTGGAAAAAATCGTTCGGCACCACCCAAGAGTCCAAATAACAACAACGTGAAAGGGCGTACTCAAGGTGAACTACGCCTAACCGCTCAACACACTTATTTTACAGCATAGAGCACACAACCCTTTACCCTATGGTTAGAGGCACTAGAGTCACCATAAACATTAATTACGCAACCAGACCAACAAGGCGTACACATGAGCATGCACATATACAACAAGCACTATGACATGTTCCTATAATAACACATCTAGCCCTAAGCCCCACTCCAAAGTGATGGTGGTGGCCCGACCATCAAAGCCAAAGCTCCTCCACAAGCCTACATATCCTTGTGGCAAGGTTGACAAGGAATCAAGGCCCATGTAGTTCTAAGATGATGGTTAGAATAGCATGGAACCCAAAGGATGTCCATGCTCCTCTAAATCTTGTTCTAGAGGGAAACAACCTTTGATCTACCAACAAGGCATGTTTTCCTACATCTTCTCACTACTACTACCCTCTTGAATACCATCAACCTGCAACACCTCCTATGGAATCACCATCCTACACCTCTTACCATCTATCACATCCTCCTGAACACTCTCATACTCCTCTCCTACCTATGCCACCACCAACAATGCAAGGAGACTTGCCACCACAACCTCAACAAAAGAATACTACTTGCATTGTTAATATACAAAGGAATGATAGTGTTGGTAGCTCTGAGTGAATGCCTCGAAAATGCCCTTTCTTCATGACACTTTCCACGTTTGTGAATGGAACTAATAGACCTACTAGCAATCTAGGACCAAGGCAAGACCCATATAGTGCAACTCCCTTCTTCCCAATAATAATGGCTCCTAATCCTACACAAGAGCAAACAACCATTGCCACTCCTAAACAAAACATAAAGACCATCATGCTTACACATGTCATAATTAGTGGGATAAAAGCAGGTTATAGGAAACATACCTTGTTGATGGATCAAAAATTGTTTCCTTCTAGAATGGGAACTAGAGGAGTGTGGAGATCCTTACAAGTTTCATACTATCGCAACCATCACTAAAGAATTACAAAACCCTGATTCCTTTGTGTATTACATCACAGGGATATGTAGGCTTGTGGGAGAGCTTTGGCTCTAATGCTCAGGCCACCACCCTTCCCTTCGGAGTGGAGCTTAGGGCTAGTTACATTAGAGTAGAAATGCATTTTAGCTTTCTTAAGGGAACAATGTCTTATGTGTATGCAAGTGCTCTTGGGTACTTTGTGTATGTTACATTAGTTCAACTACTTATATGATTATAAAGTGTCATTGCAATGCTCCTAACAATGGACTAATGTGGAGCATGTGAGTTGTGTACTTATGTTGTGATCACAGGTTCTTGAGGACGTTGACATGTAGTCCACCTTAAGCCCACACTCAAACATTAGCAGCTTTGGGACCCTTGGGTGGTATTGAGTAGTGCTTCCCCGAAGCAATGTTGCTACACTTGGTTTCAAGGCCTAGATCATAGATCAAGGTTCGTTGCTTGTGTTTCATGATCATGGTTTGTTGTCTGGGATTCATGTGTTGCTATCGTGCACAAGAAGAACAAAGGATGTTGGAATCTTGCCAATGCTCCTCCTAGTCCCAATCTTCAAAATGGACCAATGGGAGATGAAAAACAAGGTAGTCAAGTGCACAAGGAGGTGCTCAATCATGTGAATGTGTACGAGGACGAAGATGTGAAAATTCAAAGAAGATGGCTAAAGACAAGCAATTAGATTCTAGTCTTCCTCTTGTAGAGGATCAAATTGTGTGAACAGCTGCTACAAGTAGATGACATTCACATGCATTGTCTACCTTCAAACAAAGGGGTCTGAATGACTCTTGAGTTTGTTGGTTACAAAAATAGTTGTTACAAATAGGTGATATAATCATACCCAAAATAAAGATGGTTGAACAATTCAAGCGTTGGTTGATTTACAGGAAGTTTCTTTCTTGTTGGGATGAGATCTAGCACAAAACACAAACATGCTCTAGCTCAAAATTTTTATACTAAAAAATTATGTGGTGTGGCAAGGGAATGTTATCAATGATCTCTAATCTATGCAAAATAGTTGTACCCAAGCTCATTTTGATGAATTATCATATAAACAAATTCTCTTCTACCAAGAGATCCTTGTGACAATTTATGACAATGATTCTCTCATGCATCAAATATGAAGCAATGTATGGGATTAGTGTTTTTTGTTGTACTATGTTGCTTTTACTAGGTGGCTATTATTGAATACATTAATATTGTCAAGAGTCTTTGGCTTGAATGCCTCAAGGACTCCATAATTTGGTGTTACAAGGTGATGATTCTTGTTTGTATGTTGTGGAGGAACACTTGGACTCTAATATAAGATTTCCTTATCAATGATGCCTCAATGGGTCAGCTCATGATCCATTGAAGAAAATTGACAATGTTTCAAATTGTTATATTTGCAATCTCATGTTTCAAAAGAGTGTTCCCTATGTTCTTAATCTTGGATGGTGGTTCAAGCATGAAAGTTCTTGGATGGTTCAATATGTTGGTTCTTGTGTTCAAATTTTCCTCATTGAGGATTTGATTTGCCTGAAGGAACAAATGTGTTGAATGTAGATGGTGAATCATCCCTATGTGAAACAGCATGACGCTTTGTTGACAACTTCTTAATACTCAAATTAAGTACTTATGTGCTTGACTTGGTGATTTACAATTGGTGAAAAGTGGAATATGTGGTAGTGCTCTTGAAAAGTTGGTGATTGTGATGGATAAATCTCTATATTCACCACCTTCCCTCCATGTTCCACATCTAGCACATTGGCTAACTTGATAAGATTATCTTTTACCCATGCAGTACAATGCCTTCAGTTGACTATGAACATTGTGATAGATAAGGGTTCTTGTTTTATAGGAGATCTTGGCAAAGGTTGTTCCCAATGCCAAATACATTATTGATTATGACAGTTAATATGATATGTAATTCAATCTTAACCACTTCAATGAAAGGTGAAGAATCAAATTTTCTGCCAAGACAGTTTGTTCTAAAGAGGACAGAATGTGGCTAGTTTGATACTACCACTTCTGGGAGGGATTGAAGCATCTCTCTGTGTGTGGGTGTCTGAGAAAAAAAAAAGAAAATGAAAAGAAAAGAGGCCCAGAGAATGAGAAAGAGAGAGTGCACATGTGACTGGATGTGGAGAGAGAGAGAGAGTAGGGTGGAGTGACTCCAAGGAAGGAGTACATGTTCTCAATAGAGACTCCAAGCAAGGAGTACATGTTCTTGTGGGTAGCTCCAAGCAAGGAGCTTATGTTCTTGATGGCAACTCAGAGCAAAGAGTATATCAAAGTAACTTCAAGCAAAAAGCATACATTTTCTATTGTGACTCCAAGCAAGAAGCACAGATTTCTACCGTGTCTCTAAGAAGGGAGCACAACTACTTTCAAGGAAGGGAATGCCCCAATGTTCTCAAAAGGGGAGGGAATGCCCCACGGTTCTCAAAGTATACAGAATGCTCCAAGTTTCCAAATGGGAGTCATAGTGTTGCATGTATTTATTAAAAAAAAACATGTAAAACAAGCTTGGTTGACATTAGTGGATCCAAGGATGAACCACTTTTAAGGGCTAGATAACCAATGTGTTCCCCCTCTATTAAGAAGTTTTGGGTGATTACCAAAATGAGCCTACAATCCCAAAGATCTCTACTCGAGTTAGTACTAGACTACCACTAGTCATGGGGAGTGGTTCCTCCAAGGTACAAAGTAGTCTCCACTTGGATGCAAAGGATTGACTCTACACTCCCACATAACTAATAGAGGCAATGGAAATGGCTCACATGTCAAGCAAGTATACAAAATGGCTCATAGGTTAGGTGAGTCGATTTTTCTCTAGTAGAAAGGGTGGTATCAGTTACATAAAAAGGAACACACCTCTTCTTCCGTAACCTGGGTTTCACGAACATTCTTATGCCTCAATCGAATGTCAAGTTAAGTTCAACATTTGTGCTTTATAGTTGAATACCCGAGTCATCAAACCTTCTTGTCTAACAATTATCAAATGGGCATGGAGTGGCTCAATACCCTCAATATCCAATGTAATCACCACGTTTGGAGAACCGTACAAACAAAGACTTAAGCTCTGAAGGTGTCACTTCTTTCAAGTGGGAGAGAATATAAGAAAACATGTCTCATTAGTGGATCGAAGGTTGTTTCCTTCTAGAACAAAGGCCAAAGGAGTGTGGACATCCTTACGGATTTGATATTATGACAACCATCACTAAAGAACTACATGGCCCTGATTCCTTTGTGTACTATATCACAAGGATATGTAGGCTTGCAGAGGAGCTTTGGCTCTAATGCTCAGGCCATCACCCTTCTCTTCAAAATGGCGCTTAGGGCTAGATGCATTAGAGTAAGAATGAGTCTTAGCTATCTTAAGGGTACAATATCTTATGTGTATGCTAGTGCTCTTGGGTATGTTATGTATGTTACATTAGTTCGGTTGCTTATATGATTATAAAGGTGTCCTTGCAACAATCCTAGCCATACACTAACATATGGCATATGAGTTATATACTTATGTTGTTGTCATAAGTTCTTGAGGACGTTGAGGAGTTATACACCTTGAGTCTACTCTAGAACATTTGGCTACTTTGGGACTCTTCGGTGGTGTCCAGTAATGCTTCCCCAAAGCAATGCCACTAATAAGGTGCTCTACCATGAAAAAAAACAAATCCATCCACAAATCATATGTCTTGGTTGCACTTAATCATAAGATATAGAGCCACCACAATTGTAACCAAAAAGATAACCTATAGTCTAACTTAACTACACTAAACATTCCACCTAGTTCATCCAAGAATTACAATATGGGCTACTATGACACTTGTAGACTATATGGTTAGCCATTGACCATGTTTGTTACTCATTAATAATTGTACTTGTCTAGGGAATTGAAGAAGATTTTGTGAAGCATCCAACCATTTTCTATTTATATAGCATTGTACAATTTCCAATCTTTCTCCATAAAATGAGCAACTTATAAGTTCAACTTATGACTGAGGCATTGTGATAACTAAGTTATAAATTATATATGATTTCAATCTCAGAAATGTGATATTTCTGAAATTCTTCATTCAGCCCATTTGCAAAAAAGAGAAAAAAAAAAAAAAGAAACACCTAGCATTGCCTTATAGTTTGACATTTCAAAAGCTTAAGATACAATCAATTGGAGCTACATGAGAGTTGTGTTTTCGTTGTAGCAGTTTTAGATATGATTATAAAAACTATATAAACCCGCTGTGTTTGGTGTCACATGTCGTAGCCATTTCATATATTATTACCAGCAATGAACCTTTTCCAAGACAACTCCAAAATTTATACTTAGTTTCAAACTGTCCATTATCCATTGTATTTTGAACTAGCTGTTGATTCAAGCTCTATGTATTCACTCTACCGAATCCTTCAAAAATTAATGCAAATGATAATGAATCTAGAAAGATTCAAAACCTCTTTTAAAAAAGAAAAATGTAAACTATGTTCAGTGAATTTCTATACTATTTCTGAAATAAAATGACCTTATACTGTTTCAGGTTTCCACATTTTCAAAATTTTTTAGTGCTTGAAATAAAAAATAAGACAGAATAAACCAAAAACATGCTACCTGTATGCATACATGTAAATCTCACTGAAATGGAGTTAGTTTAAATACAAAAGAAAATTTAGAATCCTTGAATTGGTCTAGCCATTCTTTCTTGAAAAAGAAGTGAAACTAGAAGTAAACTTTAAACTGCAAAATCATCCAAAAGAAAAGAGCCAATAGCCAATTCAAAATACATCTGCAAGGAATCAATTAGTTTTAGCAATGTTCAAGATAGATTTAGGGGAAAACAATGTTATTACTTTTTATCACGTAAAATAAATATTTTATGAGTGAAAGGAAAGTTATTACTTCAGAGTACACCCTGCAATAAAATCCAGATGAAGGCAAAGACAGTGCACACCCAGTGCCAAAAGCATTTTCCTGTAAAGAAGCATGAGATAGGTTATATGATTAATCGGATGTTCATTACAACATATAAAATAACAAGACAGAAAAATACGTTGAACTGTAACAACTACTATAACGAATGTTCCCTTGATCTTGTATGCAATGTAAACACTATGAACTGTATTGATGTATCCCCTGAAAATAATTTTCCAGAGAAAGGATATTAAAAAGTTAAACCTTTGTGTATGTTACCTAAGATAAATATCATGTCATCTGAAATATGTCTGCAGCATGATTTGTAAATCTCCATATTACAGAGTTTCTGATGTTATTTACTATGCAGCGATCAGGGCTTTTATTTCCTGAATATATCAGTTGCATTAAATCTCTAGATGTTTTAGTTTCTGATGTAAAACTAGTTGCATGTTACACTTCATTCAGCTTAACTGTTTTAAACAGACGCTCCAAACCCCAAACCTCGGGAACTGCCCAGGATGTTACATATTAGACTTGTTTTCACCTTGGAGAGGCTTGAAGACTGTTTTTAAGATGGTCACATGTCACAAGCAACTTCCTAAGTAATGGTTTTGTTTGGTAAAGTGTTTGATAATGTACTGTACCTGTTGTTCATATTCCAAAAAAAATGAATGAATAAATTGAAGACAAACCGGAGAGATGACAAACACAAGCTAGAGAAGCTTAGCAAGCTCATGCAAAGAGAAATATGAGCTTTTACATGTGAGAAACTTAAAAGGAGTTACAACCCTTCAACATGAACATCAAACAAGAGAGTAATTGGCTTGAATTTGCAAACTGGAAGTGAATCCCATGAAAAAGAGCATCAAACCATTTCAGAATCCTTCAATACGTCATTAGAAACATGAGACAACATGTAATTAACTTGAGAAAGTTGAAAGAACATGAACTAGAGAAGAAACTTTTGAGAATGCATGTAAATGTAACAAATTATGAAAAAAGAACATGTGAGAACTTGAGAGAAGAACCCATGGAAGGGGAACTCACTTCTCAAGATGTGAAAGCCATACTACAAGAATGCAAGAAAGAAAAAGGATTGAAGCTAGGATAGTTGCAACTGTGCATTCAACACTTGCACAAGAACACACAATTGAAGAAAAGGAAGAGCTTTTTTTTACATCAATTCAGCCATAAAAGGCAAGTTACAATGGGAGGAGTTCGCCCCTACTTATATTTTTTTGTGGAGAATTTTTCCTATTGAAGCATAGGCTCACATAAAGACTCTTGGCCCCTTCTTTGTCTTTTTAGAAAGTTTCTCTCACCCTAACCTTCTAGGATCCTTTTTTCTTCAAACAAACATACATATAACACCTATTACATCAAAGCAAAGACATCAATATGAAAGTAAGGATTATCTCTATGTCCTATTCTACTCAACATCAAAGAGAAATAGAGATGGAAGAATTGGAGATATACATTCATAGTATTTCTAACACTAACATCAATTTCTGTTTGCCAAAAATTTAGGATGGCTTTAAAAGGAGGATGTTGGTTTTAGTATACACTTTGATCCTTTACAATTTACCATCATTAATTGTCCATGGTATGGATATAAGTTTAGAAGAAAAATCATGAGTCAAACTCTAAAATTCCAAGTTATAAAGAGTCATATCTACATTAGAAAGAGAAGTATAATCAAGCAAAGTCATGAAAAGATATTTGCTTTGTGTACAATGAAGTCATAAAGACATTAAAACATGAAGTCCAAAGTCTAAAGTTCAAGCCCATGCTCAAGTGTTCAAATGAAAAGAAGAATCCAAGTCCGAATTATTATGAAATATGGCACAGGAAAAATCCCAAATTGAACAATAGTACTACATAGAAAAATGCCAAGAATTGAAGGAACAAAATGCAGAAAAAATCAAAAAATTTCATAGTTCGGCAAAGCGCTACATACAACAAACAAACAATACAACAATTTACATGAAAACCCTATGCAGGAAAAAACCATAAGGCACAGAGCTCTCTATTTCTTCAAGGAGCAAAATAATTGATAATTACAAACAACCTGCTAAGCACCTTATATAGGTTTAGGGTTCCAAGCCAACTTAGAATTAACTTCCTGACACATTACCCTTTTTTGTTCTGTTTACTTTTAATTAACTTCCTGAGAAGCAACACCCTAAACAAGAGATGAAGGATATTGTGCTCAGCAAGGGCTCATCTGCCATGTAGGAGAGGATTGAGACAGCTATGGAAGAGGCGACTCTCAAGGCATGTGATGAGGAATGAAGGGTCTGGGAAGCAAGATGGGTTGCACACGAGGAGGCCTTTCAACAGCAGCTGGCAAGGCTAGAACTTCAGCACCAGGAAAGGTTGGACACACTTCAAGCGCCAGAGGGAGGCAAACAACGCAGCTTCCAAGGTAGCAATGGAAGATCAACTTCGCAAAGAACTGAAGGAGGAGTTGCAGCAACAAGAACTTCAACAGCAGACATTGGTACAAGAGGCAAAAGCGTAGAGGGAAAATGAACAAAGGGAGGATGAAGCACGCCAACAGCAACCAGACAAGGCAAATGAGTAAAACACAATCACCTAGCTACAAGAAGGGAAATGTCTCTATGTCCACATGCATATCAACTGGAATTCATCATGGTAGGAGCTTCATCAACATGTCTGGCTTACATCGACGAAGCTCCACCCTAATGGCAAGGGTACTATGACTACCAGGGGTCAAAAGGCTAAGGCCTTTAAGATCTTTCAACAAATGGTCGTGTTTGTCAATGCTGAAGCACACCGTGCACTACTTAACACCGTCCACTCGTAGTATTGGCCTAACTGTAAATGCATGCATCTGCCCAGACATCTCTGAGGGGTTGGGTTGTTGGTTAGCTTGTGTTTTCATGCTTGGTTTTTGTTTGGTTCAATGGCTAGGTTTGTTGGAAAGGAAGTTGGTTTTGGGAATGCTTTGTTCATAGCTAGGTCTGTATTAAGGGTCCATGGGACCTACTTTTGATTGCATTGGTCATAGTTAGGAGAAGTCTCTACCCAGATGGGTAAGCAGATGAAGGATGTCAAGGTTGACAGTCACCCCAAATTTTGACATATAGTAGTCCTAGGGGTTTATCCCCCCAACTTTTCCATGATTGTACATACTTCGAACTTAATATATTCCTGAAATTTTCTAAAAAAAAAAAAACTATTTCAAAGGAGTTTACATAACTTCCCTTTACTGTTATAATCAAATCTGAAAACAATTAGATCTGAAAACACACTACAAATGCTCCAGAGAAATTATTAAAAACCCTACAGATCTGAATAAATCATTAGAGGCAAAATATTGCACTGTAAGAAACACTATAAACCACTCTCAAAACATTCCAAACTTTAGCAAACATTTGTTGTGATAACAGAATGAAAATAGTAAAAAGGAAATAGCACAAGAACACAGAGAGTTACGTGGTTCGGGCCCCCTTTACCCTACTTCCACAACAATGTTGATCTGCCTTCTATTCTTCTCAAATCTTAAGGATACAAGCAGTCCTTGCAACTTTTCAAACACACAATATGTTATTCCAACAGATCTCAGATCAACACCAACAAAACTCACATCTCCAAGGTAAAACCTTGATACAATGCTTTCACTTTGAAGCACACACTAAAGGCTACCCCAAGCCTTCTATTTATGAAGAAACATGAGGACCAAACCCCAATCCCCATACATGTGGGATAAAACACATCCCCACATTAAATGCAACATAAAAGGAAATACAACAATTATTGTATTTGTCTTCATTTTTCCAACATTTACAACACTATTTTTATTTTTTTATACAAAAGGATCAATGTTAAAACATAACCTTATAACAAATTTGGCTTCACACATCAACACAAATACTCATGAGAAGATCACATTATATAATTAGTATGTCCTATAAGATAGGGCCAAAGCAATGTAATTTACTTATTTGTTTTTAGCTAAGCATGAGGACAAAATAAGCTAGATATTTTTAAAAAAATTTATTAAAATATTGATGGGCAGATGTATTAGTAAAATGGCCCCAATCTCACATCTCTTCATATTTTAGCTCTTTAGACATGGAAAAAATGGTACCCCTTTATTAGTAATAGTGCCTCATTAGGCCAGGTCAAGAAAGAGATTAATTGCTCTAGGATTCTTTTGGTGCTAAGGGTCAAAATCCCCACCCAAACAACTCATCTCCAGCCCATTGGGATGTACAACATGTTGCTCAGCCTATTCACTAAGATCCTTGTCTAAAGAATGCAACCCCTCCTACCATTACTTGTTGGGGTTCAACATGCTAGGTTTGTCAAAGGGAGGTGCATTCAAGACCAAATCCTGCTACTCCATGAGATCATGCACTTAATCCAAAGGGCAAGAGTCAATCCAAAGGGCAAGAGTCAATCCAAAGGGCAAGAATCCCGAGCATGTTTCTCAAGCTTGATATTGCTAAAGCATACAATACCATAAGCTAAACTTCCCTTGCTGAGATTATGCTAAGGAAAGGCTTCCATCCAAAATTCATTAACATGTGCATCAACATCCAACTAGCAGGGACCTTTTCCTTTAACATTAATGAGAAGTTGTGGGGGTATTGCTCCCCTCAAAGGAGATTGCACCAATGGACCCCCTTTCATCATACCTTTCTATACTTGTCACAGATACATGAATCAGTATTGTAGGTCTAAAGGGGTTTAGGGGCTAAACATCAAAGGGTTCATTTGCATTGCCAACCACTACACAAATGACACAATCTTGATGACCAAGGTTGTTGTGATGTAGGTACAGGCTATTGCCTAGGCCTTGGGTCATATGTCCAAGTAGCTAGGGCTAGTTGTTAAGTAGGACAAATATGCAACTCACTTCTTCAATACAGATGAAATTATGAAGGGCAGAATATGTAGAGCTTTAGGTATCTCGCAGGGGACTTCGAAAGACTCCTACCTAGGGATCCCAATGTATGCATGGCACCAGAGTGCCTCCTAGTCCCACTTTGTTCAAAGGGTTCAATCGAGGGTGAGCACTAGACATCTAGGTTCTTAACAAGTAAAGGGAAGGTCCTCCTTGCTTCTTTTGGATTATCTACTATGCCTAGGTAGATGGCTTCAATTGCCCCATACCTAAACAGGTTACTAACAAAGTCAACCAAATCAAACATTTCATTTATGATAAATCATTCGATTGGTTGTGTCAACGTAGCCCCATCAACACATGGTTTGATCTGTCGATGTAGTGTCTAGTCTAGCCCATATAAATATGTGTACCTACCACATTTATGACATGTTAGATCAATAGCATAGCTAAAGTCTTGCAATTTTCTTAGCCCAGAGTTAAAATATTTTCCAAGTACCTGCAATAGGACTTCAAGGATAATCCAAATCCTTATTCGAGCATCAATGTACCTGGACACTTTGATGTGATAGTAATAAAGACAAGATTCTTGGAACTCTATGCAACACTTAAAATAGATGAATGTTTATTTTCATGCACTTTACATTCATGTCTTTAGTTAATTAATGAACTTAATAACAACACATAAGTACGACTACTTCAAACATACTGCTTAACAATTGGTAATCCTAGTGGTGGCTATTTCATATACCCAACGATAGACACTTGGTAACCTAATAACATTAGAACAAGTTCAGGATGCAAACGGAAAGTGGGCACGGATGCTTATGTTAGGCTAGTTAGATTAAGACTCATTAGGTAGTTAAATAATTATTTTCCAATTAATTATCTTTATTTCACACTTAGACTAAATAAAATAAAACATAAAATATAAATAAACATCATGTACCTTGGCTTACACTTAACCATACAAATGAGCTTATACAAGTGAAAGCTAAGAAGACAATGATCATAACTCTCATGGCACTATCTTTGTCTATCAACACACTAAGGGTCTAAGTCCACAAAATTCAACTAGATCACTGGTGAAAGCTTGTGATTCGTATGGTTGAGTGGAGGAACTACTTGCTACTCATCATTGGCATCGTTGTCAAGGACTTAGTCTAGCTAAGTGCACTAAGTAGGAAAACATAGTGAAATCTTACAAAGACATTGTAAAGAATATCTAACACTAAATCATTAAGAATATAATAACAAACACACGTTGTTTTTTAACAAAGACTAATATGGCTTCTTCTCACAGAGAAGAATCTCCACCGCCATTCATAAGTGGATCAAATCAAAGGCAAAAAGGCCAAAAGACGCAGGTGCCTCAACAATTCCAAGTTGTTTACATCCATCCAAATCCTTACACTCCGAATTTTACCTTCATCCTACATCAAGTCAAGCAACTGTGATAGAGGGACAAGCAAGGAAACATCGTGTTGCCTCCCAACTAATCTATTTTTGTGATGTTACTGAACACTCTAATCAAGTTCAGCATCGCTAGACTTAATGCAGAGTTTGAGGTCCAAGATCACCTCTATCAGGATTATCATCCCACTAAGGCCCAACAAAAGAAAGATAGGCATATGGAAGCTTGATATGAGGCTTCAAAAGGCAAAAGGTTTCCTACCCACTTGTTCTTGCAAACATACTGTAACGACGAACCACTTCTCCTTGGGTTTTTGCATTAACGATTGTAATAGTCTTTCTGTGTGTTTGTGTGCATGATTTGTTGACAACTTGTGTGTGTGCTTTGTTTGGACTGTGGTGGAAATGGCTAATTGGAATAGTAATAAATTTGTTGACCATATTTTTATATGTATTATGATTAAATGTTTAAATACTTTATGCATAAGAAATATGATTTAAAATACATGATGGGAATGTTTTAAAATAATAATAATAAATGATATATGAGAAAACATAATATTTTTTGTTCTATTTCAATAGAGATGCTGAGAAACAAACGACAAAGCTCTAAGGTGTGCCTCAAGAGCTAAAACAGGTATGTTGAGATGCAAAAGAATGCTCATATAGAGGAACTTGACCTATGAATCAAGTTGGAGGAACCTAACCCATGAATCAGGGATATTGTGTGCAAATACTATAGCTTTATATATTTTTTTTGCTTTATCTAAATGTAATGCATTGCTCTTTTTAGTTTAAAATAGTAGAGTATAAGTACCCTCTCCATGGCTATAGAAAGGTCACGTGATGACCTTTCAAGGCTCATAAGATGATAGAAAAGTTCACATTGCTGATAACCTGAAAAACAAGGTGCCTTATTTGATTATGTATCTGAATTACCCTCATCATGAATTTATTTGAAAACTCTTTCCTTGCATCTTATGACAATTCTAAATGATAAAGAGATAGATATTATGCTGGAATATTTTGTAATTATCAAGAGGAATTGAACCTGAGATCTAGCAAAATCTGAATTCTAAAATATCAAAAATTGTTGATTTAGGAATTGAACCTGCAACTTGTGAATATACATATTTTATTGATTTTATTATATTGATCATGAAGAGAATTGAACTCATGACGCATTGCTAGAGAGAGAGAGAGAGAAATCTGAAAAAAGAAAAAAGAATACAAATAGTCCCCAAGAAGTCAGTTACAAGAAACCATTCATTATCCCTTATTCCACCTATAAATAGGAAGAGGAGGAGAGGAAAATGGGATACACATAGAAAGCAAATGTAGCTATGCAGAACACAAAAAAAAAAAGGAATACAACAACAAGGAGTGTGGCTGAGAAGGGAGAGAAGACCGTGGCTACTACAAGAGATAACAAGGAGAAAGAAATCAAGGGAGGCATAGCAATCCAATATTCTGATAATTCCTCCTAGTAAGTAAGATATCTAAGCAAGGAGGTAAAATGATCCATCTCTGTTATGTTTGATAATGGCTAGCAAGGTCTGATTTTCTCAAACTTTTCTCTTCTTGCTTTTCTAACCACCTTCACAATGCTTGTATGAAAATATCAAGATTGTTGTTGTAAGCTTAGATTTTTTTGGAAATCCTTTATTACCTTTTTTCTGGATCTCTATGCCCATCCTTTGCACTCTCACACCTAAATGACTTGGATGAGAGTTGTTTCTGTAACAATTCAAAAACACCCATAATGATTTGGGGCATTGTTGGCAAAGAATTGCCAACAGGGGCTATGGATCCCTAATATGAGGATTGGTACCACCAGCAAAAAGTGAGAGTATCCTTCGGCCCATCGATAATTGTGAATTGTTAAATTCTTGGATTTTGGTTGGAATTCAGTTGATAAACCCTCCCTCTTGAATGCATAAATCTTGTATCTGAATCTTGAATTATACCTTTTTTTCCCTATACCTTCTCAAGTCTGATTTTAATAACTTTCTATAAGTTGATGGAGTGGGGGAAAACCTAGGATGTTAATTTATGGTTGTGATCTATCTATTCTTTGCTTTTTTTTTCTTTTTTTTTTCTAAGAAAGTGTTCGGGATTCTATTATAGAAAATAGCGAAAGTATGTTACAAGAAATTACAACAGGGGGATCACCAACGGTGGCTGCACCGAGGGGGAAGGATCCCCCAATCGCTCACAGCATCTCACCCAGGCCGCCCGGCCAAGGGCAAAGAGCCACGAGAAGAAATCAAAAAGCACTAATCACCAAAGAGAGAGGGGGGGGGGGCGCCCCCCCAAGAAACACCACCCACCCCTAGGGGTTCGTAGGAAGCTGCCTGCAAGCACAGTCGGGGCGAATCAGCTCATGTAGAAGGTTGAGAGTATTCCGATGTTCCTCCGTGTCCATGAAGTTGGCTGCCTGCTGGATACCCTGCATGGCCGCCTGTCGTCTGTTTCTGTCCTCATGCGAGGTGCCGGCGTCGGGGTGGCAGTGCGCCGAGGTTCGGCGGATGTATCTACGAAGCTCGCCCCATGAACTCTCACAACTGATACCTAACGTAAGGTACAGGCATCGTCCCCCACGTAACCACTGTCTGGCATTATGCTCATGGGCACGGTCCAGCTGACGTTGTCTCTGCTCTTCCTCCTCCAAAAGTCGGGCCCGCTCCTCCTGCTCCGCCTGCTCTCTTTGTCTCTGGGTTTCATCCTCCTGCACGAGCTCCTCCCGTACCTAGGCTCTGATTTCATCGATGAGCCGTGCCCTGGCAGCGTCCGCCATAATGTCCTGCTGTCTAGCCCGTTCTTGCTCCCGTGCCTGGAACTAGGCTTCCAACTCGCGGCGGGCCTAGGCGAGGGCCTCCGTCCACTTCGCCTCCCATTCCCTTCTTTCCGCCTCTCTGGCTTCCTCCGCCACCCTCTTTTGTTGTTCCTCATTCCAAGCGGAGGTTTCAGGGGGCCCGGAGATTTCTGGGGGGGGCGAAGGTAGATTGGTCCTGTCGCGCGGGGGGGCGCTGCTCCCTCAGGGCCCTACGGCCCCGCGTGACGCTAGCTACCCAAGGGCCCCAACACTCCGCCCCCCCCAGGCGGCCTTGGGGGGCATCTCGACGAGACCCCCCAGGGGGGTAGAGGAGGAGGGGTGCTGCCCCCCCTCCGCCCCCCGCCACAAAGCCAGAATCACTCCCGAGTGATGACCCCGACGCTTGAGGCGGAGGGCTTCCTTAAATTAGCGGGGGAGATTGACCTGGCAGCCCATTTTGAGGCAACGGAGAAAGGTGAAGTGCAGGCCCTGAAGCTTGGATCCGTTGCTAGATTGGACAAAGAACCTGTCGACGAGGTCCACACCATGCGCCCAAAGGCGGGGGAGGGCAGATCTAGGCACCTGCCTGCTCTTCGTCCTGGGGATTGGCCCGTTAAAGAACAGCTCCGCGTCCTAGACGCTGTGGGTGGAGGGCAGGATGGTCTCCCCAGCGATGGGGGCCCCCAGACAGCTAGCAATCGCTGCCTCCGTCACCCAAATCTCCCGCCCCCGGAAGAAGGTACGATCGTTGACCCAATTTGAGAAGAAAGCATCATCGGCCAAATCTGGATCCCCCACCAGTCGCTGTAGCAGTACAGCCCACCCACATTGAACCACCAACTGCCAGAGCTCTTCGAATTCCTGAAAGGCAGCGCAGTCTGGCTCGAACGTGGGCGTGGTTCCCATGGCGCTTTCAATTTCTTTCCACGCGATAAAGGCCTGCCAGACCAGTCGCTATGGGGGGGGCACCACTGCTGCCGAAAAATAAAATTATTCCTAGCCTTCCCCACTACCCAAAGAAGTAGCGTGGCCTAGGAATCGTCGATCAGGCGTCTCGAGGGGGGCACTATCGTCGCGTGCCACGCGTCGCGCATGCGGGGGTAGTCGCGGGCGAAGTGGAGGGTAGTTTCTGCCGCACCCCCGCATGTCGAACACATGTCTGTGTCTAGCAGCCTGCACCGCCTTAACAGGGCTCTGACAAGCAGCGCGTCGTGTTGCAACAACCAAAGGAAAAATTTAATTTTTTCAGTCAACCTTCCTCTCCAGATCTGCCACCATGTGTCGCAACGCAGATACTTTTCAGCCATGATGGCTCTGGGCTCGAGGTTAGCCCAACCCGAGGCCTGCATGTCGCGCGCGTGTCTGGCAACCGCCTGCCAAGATTTAGAGTCCCGCGCCGTCACCTCCCAGCGGAAATATTTATTGCGGATAATATTAATCCATGGGACCGGGTCCCGATGCGGCCGTGAGAGCCGAAGAACGAGCCGCTGCCGTCCCAGCATCAACTCATCCTCGAATGTCGTGATGCCCAAGCCGCCCGCGCTGCGTGGACGCGCCACTTGCTCCCAACAGACCAAGTGCAATTTGCTCCCCCCTCTGCCCCCCCCCCAGACGAAGTGACGAACCAAGGAATTGACGGCATTAATGACGGTACCGGGGGACGGCCACCGCAGCCACGAAACGCGCGGTTGCCACGAGGATTCCTGTGGCCACCAGCAGGCACCCTTTGCAGCTCAGGAATCTATTAGCCCAATGGCTTGCCCTTCGCTCAATCTTTTCCAGCAAATGACCCCACGCCGTGGTCCTTCCCCACCAGAAAAGGGGGATGCCCAGGTATGTGTCGCTAGGGACCCCTAGCTGAATGTCCAGGGTGTGCGTCACCCTTGTTTTAATCTGCTCATCCACGTTAACGAAATAGGCCGCAAACTTAGCTCTGTTGACTTCCAGCCCCAGCTCAGCGGCCAACCAAGATAACGCCAAGTTTATGCATCGTGCTTGTGGGACCGCCGCCCTGCTTGGTAGCATCGTGTCATCTGCATAATGTTCCGCCCGGCAAGTCACCCCGGCTATTCTAAGTCCGTCCACCTCGGAGGTACTGTAGCAATGTTGCATTAGATCCATGGCAATAATGAAGAGGAGGGGGGAGAGTGGGTCCCCTTGCCTCAGCCCCCTCCCTGGAGATGCGAGGCCCCACAACCGACCCCCCACATCAAAGGAGAACCCCGCCAAGGATTGCAGGTGGATGCACAACCGGGTGAATTGCGGGTCGAAGCCTTTTTGTTGCATGATGGACTGCAATGCTTCCCAACTTAGGGTGTTGTAAGCTTTCGTGATGTCCAGCTTGAGGCAGAGTCCAGGGAAGCCCGAAGTCCCAAGCGAGTGGATCACCTCCTGCATGAGGAGGATCTGGTCCTGGATGACCCGTCCCTGCACAAAGCCTGCCTGGTTCTTTCCCACCAGCTTGGGCATGAGTGGCGTACGCCTATGCACCAATAGTTTCGAGAAGATTCGGAGGATCACATTGCACACTCCGATAGGGCGAAACTGTTCAGGTCATTGTGCATCAACTTGCTTCAGGATGCACACAATTCGTGAGTAGTTTATCTCCCTACGGATCTGTCTCCTGGCCAGCATGAGGTTCAGTGCATCAAGCAGATTGGGGCCCACGATATCCAAGAATGTTTTGAAAAACTCGAGGGTCCAACCGTCAGGCCCAGGTGCTTTCCCTCCCGGCATGCTTTGGATCGTGGCCGTGAGTTCCTGCCAAGAGAAAGGGGCCAGTAACCGAGCATTATCCTGCGCGCACAACACTCGTGGAACAGGGATCGAGACGGGCCGAGTGGGGCGCTTGGCCCAAATCCCTCCCCAGTCTTGTGCCAGCATCTATGCCATGCACTGCGGGTCATCAACGATTTCCCCATTCTGGTTGCGGAGACTTCTTGGCATGCCGCCCCCCCGTTTTGCTATTGAACATATGAATTTCATGATTAAATGATTACTGGTAAAATGGTTACAAAAGTTAAATTCAGATCTTGTTTTTGTGTGTGGTTGGAAATTATAAAATATTATTATGAGGTTGAACAAATAGGAGATTATTAATTTATCTGCTTTTGTCGTCATTTCTTTGGTTTTCAAATGTGCAAATGANAGCTAGATCCAGGCATTGTTGATTTCATTTTAATTTTATAGGATAACGTTAGTGTGATGGTTGTAGAAAGAAAGCCACTTGGGCATTTTCTTCTTTCAACTTTCTTCTTTTTAGGGGGCTTCAGGTGCTAGCTCTTGCTCCTTATGAATGGGTGTTACACATACAAAGAAGGTGAGGACTTCTTTTTAGGCCAATCCCAATATACTGATTCTCCCCCTTTCTTTGATGGGGAGACCCTTACCCAAAGGTTGCAATCAACTATGGACAACCTAGATGAGGGAAAGAACAGTTCTGAAGATTAGGGGCCTCAAAAGATAACAACCTCAGCCATTCATCCAGAAGCAAGGATAATGACAAGCACCAAGAGAAAGATAAACAAGGTGAGCAAGGTAGGGACTGAAGAAGAGGAGGCAATAGGCATCGTTTCGGTGCTAATTCTCCTTCTTCTTTGCCTTCATCATCATCCTCATCATCTTCCTCCTCCAACTCTGACAGGAGAAGCAAAAACCAAGACCATAGAAAGAACAATAGAGATTGTGATGGAGATGAACAGCAGGATAAGGATGAATGTAGGTCCTGCCGGGACAACAAAGAGCAGGGGCATAAACAACAGCAAGGCAAAGAGTGTTATAAAAAAAGAAGGCATAGCAAAACTCATTGTAGGCACCATGCCCATGACAGGGGCCACCGAGACCATTATGACTATGATGAGCCTCTACTCGCTACAAGAAACATGCTGAATATTTCAGAGGCTATCTAAATTTCTACCAAGCACTTGAAGGATAGCCGCATCAAATGGTTGAATATGAACAATATCCCCAAATTTAAGGGGGGATATAACTCAGATCCAGAAAATCATTTGCAAGCATTCCAAGTTGCCTATACCTTGCAAAATGTTGAAAACAATTGGCAAAAGCTAAAATTGTTCCCTAAGACACTCATAAAAGAAGTAGAAAGTTGATACCGATCGTTGAAACCAAAATCTATTCAACAATGGAGTACAATGCTGGAGTTGTTCAATAACAAGTATCAAACATATTCCAGAGTGTCAAATTTGCAGAGGCAAATCCAAGGCTGAAAACAAGGCAAGCATGAGTCCTTGAATGTGGCCTTGGGCAAGTATTACTCCATGTTGCACCAATGCCCAAGCCATGGATACTCCCAATGGGATTAGCTACGCCATATCATAGATGGGCTCATGACCAAAACAAGGAGAACCCTTGGGGTCTCTACCCAAGGGAGACTTTCTGAGCTAAGTGCCCATCAGATCCAAAGGTTCATAGAACAAGAGGCCAAAGAGGAAGGACAACTGAAAAAATGGAAAAATGCATAGTACAACAAAGACCCCTCCATTCACAAGAGGGAGGTCCATTTCAATGAAAACAAGGAGGAGGCACCATTTGATAAAGTGCTGCAGAGGAAAACCTTGCCAATACAAAAATCTGTAACTAAAATATCAACTAAGATAGATAAAATGTGGGACTCCTTGGATGAGAAGTTCCAAACTACTCTAAAGATTGTAGAGGAACACAAAGATCAAGGACATAACGGTTATGAACAAAGGAAGAAAAAAGATGTTGAATGAGGATATCACATGGATAAGGGTAAAGTTGCAATAGTAGAGGAGGTTGCAAATTCAGAAACTAATGATGATGGTTGTGACATTTGTCAATACAAACATCCTAAGGGATGTTGTCCTATGTTGTCACACCTACAAGAATCTGGGATGTATGCTTTGAATCCTAGATTGGCAAAATGGCAAGCACCTAGGAGGCTGCCTTATCCACAAGTCAACTATCACCAACAATTCCACCAACAAGCATACTATCCGAGTGGAGCACCACCTCAACCTCAAGAGCAGTACCAATAGTGGCAACACCTAAAGTCGTGGGGGATGCCACCTCCAAAATAGCAGTACCCTTACCACTAACCTGATCCCTATGATTACTACGTTCAACAACTAGTATCTCGACATGACTCTTCTAGTCACACTTCCTTCCCACACCACTACTACCCTCCAAAGTACTATAAAGCACCTTCTCTAAGAGGGGAGTCTCCATTTCTCTTTTATCCTCCTCAACACCCATCCACTCCTGCACCACCACCAACAACACCTCTACCACCTACTCCATACATGTAGGGTGAAATATCTACCCAACCACAGCAAAGAAATGTCTCAAAGGTGATAAACTTGCAACCAACTCCTCAGCTGAGTGGTCTTGAACCCAAGCCTCACAAGAGGCCATTCTTCAAAACCAATAGTCCCACAAAGCCCTCACAAACACCTGTGGCTGCTAACCCTACTACTTCAACCTCTAAAATCCCTATCAAGCAGCCTACAAACCAAAGTGCTCCCCAGCTACACACTGTCATGTTAACCCATGTGATCATAGATTGGATCAAGGCCAACCACCTTCCCAGGAAGAAATATGATCCTAGGAGTCCTCTTATTTACTTGCAAATCACCGGAAACGCACCATGCAAGGCTCTTTTGGATTCAAGTTTAGAGTTAACTTAATTTCACAAGAGATATACAAAGCCTAGAACTAGCCTTCCTTGAAAAAGAGCAACATCAAACAGAAGCTAGCAAACCAATCCATCACTGTTCCTTTGGGATTGGTGGAGGACATCGTGACCACCATTTGTGGGTGGTCCTATCCTATCAATTTTCTGGAGATTCTTGTAGAGAACTGCAAAGGGGACTTCCCTATCATCATGAAAAGAGCGTGGTTAAGCACCACTGATGCAAGGTTGGGGATCATAGACCTTTCTTTGGAGATTTCCAAGGAAAATGAATTTGGAAAAATAGAGAAGAAGAGTGTTCCATGCATCACATGTAGTGACATAGGGTGCCATTGCATGCACAAACTATGGACCATCAAAGGCACATCACTTTAGGCAAGTAATCAATGTGTAGAGACTACAGAAATTCAAAGGTGCCTAGACGTAACAACCACTAAACAAAAGGGTACCCAATGGCTAATAACAAATAATAAGATTGAATCAACAATGTACATGGAACCAATTGAGAACCTCACTAGCTCCTATGTTGAAAGCATGGACAAATTGGAGCAGCTCCATCGCCAACTCTCTAATGCACAAAGTGAGATAGATTGGGGAGAGTTTGAGATCCCTAAGAATTTCAAGCAAAAGCTCCTTGAGTTAAAGGCTCTACTAGCAAGAATGGAATATGTAGTTTTGAACAATCGCAAGTCTGTAATTATCAATGTCACACTTAATCCAGAACAAAAAAAGAAATTGTTGGAAGTTGTGAACAAATAGCCAATAGCCTTTGCCTAGTCATATCGTGAGCTAACAAGCATTGATCCTTGGATATAACAACATAGAATCTACACAAACTCCTCCATCAAGTCAAAAAAGGCAACCACAAAGACGATTGAACCCAAAACTCAAGCAAATCGTCAAGGAAGAGATTGAACAACTCCTCAAGACAAGGCTCATCTACCCCATTGTGGATAGCGAGTAAGTTAGCTCACTCGTTATTGTACCAAAAAAAGGAGGAAAGTGGAGAGTCTGTATAGACTTTCGGCTATTGAATATGGCAACTTACAAAAGACCATTTCCCATTGCCATTTGTAAACCAAATGTTGGACACCATTTCAGGGCATTGTTACTAGAGTTTTCTGGATGATTATAGTGGCTATAACCAAATCCAGATAGCACTAGAGGACCAAGCCAAGAAAACATTCACAAGTCCTTGGAGAACTTTTGCATACAGGAATATGCCCTTTGGCCTGTGCAATACTCCTACCACATTCCAACGGTTGGTCCTAAGCATCTTCCAACAACAAATCAATAGCAGGGTAGAAGTCTTCATGGATGACTTCTCTACCTACAAGGCTACTTTTGAGAAAGCCCTGGACCGCCTTGAGCAAGTTCTTCAACAGTGTGCGAAGACAAATCTACAGCTCAATTGGCAAAAAGCATTGTTTTGGGGCATAGGATTTTGAATAAAGGAATCGAGGTGGAACCAAAGAAAGTATGGGTCATCCAAGGAATAACCAAACAACCGAAGACAATAAAAGATGTAAGGTCATTCTATTTATAAGGAAAAATACACACTTAAAGGCTACCCCAAGCCTTCTATTTATAAGGAAACATTAGGACCAAATCTCAATCCTAACACATGTGGGATAAAACACATCCCCACATAAACATCACTTTAGAAACTAACCCCTTTATTTTTTTTTCTTTTCATATCATTATTTAAAATGCAACATCCTTTTAAAAACATAAAAGGAAATACAACAAATAACACGAATGTATTTGTGTTTATTTTTCCAACACTACACAAATTGTTGCCCTCAACTGACACATGCCCTCTTTGCTACCCGATTTCCCCAAGCCCTAGTAGCACTCAAGTGAACTTCCGTCACTATCCATTCGTGAGGAGTGCCAACCAGGGCACCTAGGAAACTTCAGCAACTACAAAGGCAGTAGTGAGAACAGGAGATCAACTGTGGAGGCAACAAATGGTACCAACAAACAGGATAAATGGTCCTAGATGAAAACAATTTTTTGGCTAATCTAGCCTCGTCTATTCTAAGGACCTACAGTTTTCATAATGCAATGCTTCCTCTTCCTACATTTTTATCTTTTTTTTTTCTTTTTTGGTAACTGTAAAAAGGTTAGGGGAGTACGCAACAAAAAAGAAAGGGAAATACATCCACCCTTTTCCCTTCACCCTAATGACCATGGTTTTAGGGTATGTGTGGCACAATGGCTGCACCAGAGTGGTGTCAAAGTAAAAGATCTTGCAAGCACATGGCTGTGTAGGAACAAGCAAGGTTATTGAGAAAGCTACTTTTGCTTGAGGGGGAGCTGAAACTCAGAGTACACAGAATAATGGAGGTCCATCAAAGGGCTTCCAATGGTAACATAGCAAAGGAAAACAGAGTCTCACATAGAGTGGACAAGAAAGAAGTAAGATAAAATGCACTTTAAGCCCTTACCCCTCTTGACTATGGTTTTGGGGTGTGGGTGGTATAGTGGTTGCGTCATGGAAAGTCATTTAAGAAGGTACAAGAACTCTAGAACTTGTACCAAGATTCTACCATTCACCTACAGCGACAAAAGATGTGGAAAGATATGTTAAGAATTTTGAGATTGAGGCATGTTGAAAATTCAAAAAGGGTAGAGGCATTGATTGTCCCTTACCCCCTTTGGCATGGAATACATTACCAAAGAGAAGAATGAAGATAAGAAAACTTGAATTCAAGATTGAAGATTATGTGTGGGTGCATGTCAAGAAGGAAATTAACTTCTCAAAGTTTTTCTCAACAAGAATTGGTCCATTTAACTCGATAATGTTATCTGTATCATCCCTGAACAAAAAGAGAAATTATAACAAACTTTATCTACAAGGAAGCCATGATATTTTCATCAAGTAAATTGGCAGGCCTTCCTCTTTCATAAATCAGGAAAAAAAATTATTAACTTTAAATAGAAATCATTGATTGCATTGCATGGAAAACAAGTGAATCAATAAAAATCATAGTAGGTTTTGTATCTGCTTATAATATATAGAAACTCACCAAGATATCTCTCATTTCCAAAGCAAAGTCTTCCACATCCGTGTTTTGATTTAATCTCTGCTTTAAAAAAAGGAACAATCATAAAATGAATTTACTCTACTTTCAATAATATCATGCATGCAGAGATCTTTTAGCAATGTTTGCTTTATTTTCTCTTTTTTCTGAAAATTTCTACTTCTTACAATATAAAATCATACTAGTTTCAAATCTTCTCTATGTTCATCAGTGATGTGAAATGAAACCATCCTAGTTTCTTTCTTTCTTTCAGTTTTCCTTTCTTCCGGTTTTTTTGGGAACAACAAAAGAAAAAACAACTAAAGTCTCATGATTTGAAAAGAAAAAAGGGTTTTAATGATGCTTGCTGAAGTTCGCAATCTATAGAAACTTTTCTGTGCAAAATACAGGGGAAAAATGAACTAATGAAGAAATTAGACTTGAAACTAAAGAAAAAATTTACAGAATCATATGCAATGTTTCAATTTCCAGTTAACCACATTTTCCATTCCTCAACCACCTTCAAAGAGCAATCATGCAGAACCAGGAATAAGCCTAGTATGATGTTGTTAAAATTGCCCAAACAAATCAATTAATCAAAAATTCAAAGTTTGTAAGAGAAAACAATTATACCCAAAACTCTGCCAACTCTAGGATCTATGAATAAATTTGTTGTTTTATTGTTTAAATTGCTCAAAACTCACCAAAGCATCACCACTCCTGACTTATCCAGATTAAAAGTTCACCGATGTGTATTCCTTTAACAACACTGTCCTAGGATAAAAAGGTACGCAGATGGCTTCACACTTTCTTTGAATATCAATAACACTGATATCTAAATCTCATGTAGATGCAAGCAAAGACTTAGCCCAGAAAAAATGTTGTACTCTCTTTTCTGCGCTGCATTAGTAATTTAATTTCTAGGTATCTGATTCACTTTTCAGGTTTAGAAAAGAAGAATAGCCCTAGGCATGCAATGCATTAATAATGACACGGCCATTAGTATGACCACTCCAAATAAGTATCATTCCTGTTCAACGCAGCCTAGAGTGGACCACATTGTCACTAAATTAGCAGCATTGCCAAAATTCATTACCAACAGGTTCTTCGTAGCTTGTGTCTTTGTATTTTTGCTTACTGTCTGAAATGTAACTAATAAGATTTGATCTGTTAGGAGGAAAATGTCAGTATGGCCACTCCGTCAAAGGCTATAACCTTAACCATGAAAAAAATACAAAATTAGATATCATGCACATAGGACATGTGATCAGGATAAATCTAGAACATTTATGTTAATAGGCTATATTAGATTCAAAATCTTGGCCGACATATTTCAGAATGCGTATTATGAAAATTGAATTGAACTTAGTTATGTAAGCAATCATCATAACCTAACCTAGTTGGTTGGTCAATCTTCTGACCCTCATATGAGGGATTATTAGTTTGATTCCCTGAAGGCTACAGATCATCACCCTTCCAATCTCAAATAGATATTTGAAAAAAAGGTAAAAATGTTTCCCTAACTTGCCTATGTAAGCGTCTCAAAATTTTATAAACAAAGAATCAACCATAGTGTAGAATGTTGAAACATTGAACTAAAACATCCTCAGACTTCAACAAACTGAGATTCCAAATTTTCCTAAATATAAACTTCTAAATTCTGCCCTAAAAAATAACCCATTGAGGATTTATTTATTTTATTTTTTTTAGAAAAAGTTGAGGTAGATTAATTAAAAAAATCAATATGTACAATACACCCCACCCAGCATATGCAAAAAAAGAGGAGGGCGTGGTTTGGGTTGAGGGGGGGTGGGGGGCAGCGGCGGGCAGGGTACACAAGGTGGTGGGGTGGTGTGGTTTGGGGGCACAAGGAACAAAAAACCAACCACAAAAGTCACGAGGGGGTGAAAACCCCTCCAAACCCAAAACGAAACCAATCCCTCATGCCAGAAATCAAGGAAGGGCACCCCCCAACACCAACATCATAACCCCACAATCTAACATGGGGGTAAACCCCCCAGAAATAGCAAAAATTGTGGAAGCCCCCACCCATCCACCAAAACAAAAATTCCAACCCTGACACTCCATCCCATGACCTAGCCACTAGGCCCAAGCACACGAAACATTACAAATACAAAGAAAGGTGCTCCACAAAGTTTGGACCTAGACCAAACCAAAATAAAAGGGCAAGCCCCAAACCCCAAAAGCCCACCACCACTAAAGTCTTAAAGGTAGGCTAGTGCAAGCACAAGCCACCCATTCCTGACTATGCATAGCATCCAAAATGGCTCAATGTCTTTCTAATGCAGCAAAAGCAACCGCCTCTTGAAAATTCTTGAAAGTTGCTTCCATTCTCGCACACACGACCGGATCCCCCTCCTTATTAAGGTGTAGCTCCGGACCCTAGCACCTAATGTGCCGGCACAAAGAACTCCAAAGTGCATTGCCCCCAATATGCAAAACAACGCAAGGGCAGAACCCTTGTCTCAGCCATGCACAAGTGATATTATCATGTGCAGCATCCAACCTCTGTTGTCTCTGCACCTCCTCCTCTACCTCCCTTTCCTGATGCTCCAGAGCTTCGCACTCCTGCCTTTCTAGCTCCTAAGCCTCCTCCTAGAGTTGAGGGCAAATAGCTACCCTCAACTCTGCCTTTATCGAATTGTTATAATTGGAAGCGATAGTTTCAATAAAACAATTAGCAGATCAAATCTGAAAATACACTAGAGAAGCGCTAGAGAAATTATTAAAACATTGTATATCTAAATAAAACATTAAAGGTAGAAAATATTGCGTTGTAGCAGATCAAATAGGCGCTATAAATAACTGAAAAAATCATTGTAAACTCCAATGAATGTTTGCTATAAGAGCAGAATGAAAACAGCAAAAGAAAATAGCACAAGAACATAGAGATTTACATGGTTCGGGCCATTTTTACCCTACCTCCACAACAATGCTGATCTACCTTCTATTCTGCTCAAATCTTAAGGACACAAGTTGTCCTTATAGCTTTCCCAAGCACCCAATCTCTTACTCCAATAGATCTTAGATCTCAAACTCTTGTCTGCAAGGTAAAACCTCAATACAATGCTTCCACATCAAAAACACACACTTAAAGGCTACCCCAAGCCTTCTATTTATAAGGAAACATTAGGACCAAATGCCAATCCTAACACATGTGAGATAAAACACATTCCCACATAAACATCACTTTACAAACTGACCCCTTTATTTTATTTCTTTTTCATATCATTATTATTTAAAATGCAACATCCTTTTAAAAACATGAAAGGAAATGAATGAATAGCTGGCAGAGGAGCCAATGGAGTGTGAGAAGCAACAGGGACAGCTACAGGAGCAACCGCAGGAGTGTGAGAAACAGCAAGAAAAGCTACAGGAGCAACCGCAGGCAAGAATCACCGGAGCACCAGAGGGTGAAGGCAAGGGTCAGAGGAATGGAGGGGCGGAAGTTCAGACAGACGGGGGAGGAGGTAAATGCGATGGGATGGCCCGTGGGGAAGATGGGAGGCATGCTCCCGGTGGAAACATCGAGGCCCACTCCCGAGCTGACCATACCCTACGCCTCCAGATCAACAAGCCCCCACTAGAGGGAGTCCGCACCATGCAACGGAGTCTCATTGGCCGCTTTGTCTCCCGGGGCGCCCGTCGGTGGCTAGACTTAATCCGCCTGTGGGCACAAGAGCAATGGAAGGTTGGTTTGGTGGGTGTTCGGAGTTTGTCCAAGGACCAACTCCTGTTCATCTTCCCATCTCAACAAGCCAGAGACTCAATGTTGCTTGGAGCCCCGTGGTTTTACAGGGCTCGGGGGCTGGCTTTGACACCATGGTGCCTCAAGGCCCATCGCAAGACCAACCTATTTGCCTGGGCCCCGATATGGATGTGGGTCTCCAAGATGCCATGGGAACTATGGAACTTGGAGTTCCTGAAGAAAATCATGGGATTCTTTAGAGACTTCATTGTCTTTGACCACGTCACGCAATCAATGGAACAAATGGGGTTCACCTGCTTCTGCATCTAGCACAAACTCTCGAATAAGGACATCAGCCGAGAGGTCGTGTTGGAGCTACTTGGTGGGGAGGAAAGCCTACAAGTCGAATTTGAGAACCTGGAAGTTGAGTCAGGCCTTAAATGCAGAACGACGGCCCAAGAGGGCAAAAATGATGGTTGTGCGTGTTGCGGGAAGCCCGAACACCAGGAGGTAGACTACCGAATTCAGAGGACGTGGCCACTACGGCCATGAGACCAAGCCAGGCAGCTGTTCAAGGGGGGCGCCTGGGTCACAATGGGTCGTAAGGGCCAACTGCACCCATCATCCAACCAACTGNTAGCCATTGACCCCACGAGGCCTGGGATAGAGCTCCCCCACCTAGGTGAGTGGGTGAATGTGGTCAGGGGGAGCACCAGGACCCGTCAACTACGAGAGAAGGAACCCACACTTGAGGACTCCAAGTGTAGCCCCATGGTGTGGGATGGGGAGAGCTAACCCAGACAACCGAGTGAGAGTAGATCCAGGAGTAGACAGGCTCAACGAAATATTGACTTGGGATTGCAACAGACCCTCCAGGAGGGCTACTAGCGCCGCACCTCCGGACACACATGAAGATTTTCAGCTAGAATTGTAGGGGGCAGGGTACCCCCTATAAAAGAAATACCCTGCGTAGAATTGTCCGGGATGAAGATTGTGACATTGTTTGTCTCCAAGAGACCAAGTTGCAAGAGATGGAATCGCACCTTCTCCAATGGGAAGGTTGGAATACCCATGTGCACCCCTGCCTGGGCCAAGTAGGTGGCCTTGCTATTTTGGCCCGCTACGCCATGACGCTCGTGGACACATCACAATGGACCATGACCATCCAGATCCCCTCCCAGGGGATTTGGTTGACCAACTTCTATGGGGCGCAGAATTGGGAGCAGCGGCTGCAAGAGATGAACTGTGTGGCGGCACTAGTACCAAACCACCAATCATGGCTAGTGGTGGGGAACTTCAACTAGCGCCTACACTCATGGGAGAAGTCTGGGGGGGCTGCCCCCCCCCCCAACCGGTGCGCAAGAATTCCAAGATTTTCTATCGACCCACTCCGTAGTGGACCTACCTATTGAGAACTACCAGTTCACATGGAGCAATCGGAGGAAAGGCCCAGACCGCATCCTCTCCCGAATTGATCAAGTCTGCATTAGCTCTGACCTCCTCCTTCGTTCTGTCGTGCATGTTTCGGGGTAGGAAAGAGTCACCTCAAATCATCGCTCCCTGGTATGTTCGCTCGGGCCAGAAAAGCCCTGGGCCCCATGGCCCTTCCATTTTGAGGCCATCTGGTTATCTAAGCCGTGGTTGCAGCCCTTGGTGGATGACATTTGGGCAGATTACCGGCCTGGCCAAGGTGACCCCCGAAACTTCCTTAAGGAGGCTTTGCTTCGACTGAAGTGGGCCATCTGGGCCCTCCTAGTGGAGGATAAATTCTCCTTTAGGACAGGTCAAAGGGCACTCCAGGATCAACTTGATCAGATCTAGACCCGACAGGAAGCTGGGGAGGACTTCCACGAGGAGGAGCAGCACATTTTGCGACAGCTTCAAAGCCTTGACTTGGAAGAGGAGACATACTGGCAACAACACTCCTAGGTCAAAAGGCTCCAAGAAGGGGACAAGCAAACAAAATTTTTCTTTGCCATCGCTAAGACACGTGGATGGGGCCAACCACATTGTCTACGCAACCAAGACGAGGAGATTATTGATGATCCACAAAAAATCGCAAGCAAGCTGACTCAATACTGGGGGAGGATCTAGGCCAAGCGAGCTACCAAGCCCATCTCGGTCCAAGTGGCGCAGGTGCTGAACAAGGAGGACAACACACGGTTGCTGGCCCCTTTTTTGTGGCAAGAACTCACCGCCACCATCAACAGCATGCCAGGAGGAAAGGCACCTGGTCCTGATGGCTAGAGCCTTGAGTTCATTAACACATTCATGGATATTGTGGGACCCAATATCCTAGATGTGTTCAATCTTATGCTGGCCAAGAGGTAGGTCCAAAGGGAGCTCAATTGCTCCTGAATTGTGTGCATCCCAAAACAATTGGACGCACACTACCCAGAACACTTCCGCCCTATCGGAGTTTGCAACATGCTTATTCGGATCTTCTCCAAATTGATTGTGCATAGGCTAGTGCCACTTATGCCCAAACTTGTGGGAACTAACCAAGCAGGCTCCGTGTAGGGCCAAACCCTCCAAGATCAAGTTCTCCTCATGCAGGAGGTGCTCCACTCACTTCGAACTACAGGTTTCCCTGGGCTTTGTCTCAAACTCGACATTACCAAGGCATACGACACACTCAGCTGGGAAGCCCTGACGTCCATTATGCAACAAAAAGGCTTTGACCAACAGTTCATCCAGCTTTGCATTCACATGCAGTCATCTGCCGGTTTCTCTTTCGACGTGGGGGGCGGCTATGGGGTCTCTCCTCACCAGGGAGGGGGCTACGATAGGGGGACCCACTTTTGCCTCTGCTTTTCATCATCGCTATGGATCTAATGCAAAACTATTGCAACACATCAGGGGTTGACAGCTTGGACATTGCAGGGGTGGCATGTCAGGCTGAACACTATGCGGATGACACAATGTTGCTCAGTTGGGCAAGGGTCCGACAAGCACAATGCATCAACATCGCTCTGTCCCAACTGGCAAGATTAATAGAGCTAAGTCTTCAGCTCATTTTGTTAATCTGGATGAACAAGTTAAAAATCGGGTGGTGCAAGTCCTGAATATCCAGCCCGGAACGGCAAAGACACATACCTAGGCATTCCACTCTACCAATGGGGGCGGAGCATGTCGTGGGGGCCACTGATGGAGAAAGTTGAAAGAAAAATGGGCCACTGGGCAAAACGTTTCTTGACTCAAAAAGGGCAACTGCTTGTGGCGACGAGGATCCTCACGGTGGTTACCCGGTTTGTTGCAGCCGTAGCCACCCCCCCCCCCAAACGCCATCATTAACAGGATCAACATGCTGGTCAGGAGCTTCATCTGGAAGGGGGGTAGGGAGGGCAAAATCCACTTGGTAAACTGGGAATGGGTCACGCGCCCCTGTAACGCGGGGGGGCTGGGCATCTCATCTTTTGAAGATGAACTGATGCTTGGGCAGCAACGTCTAATGCTTCGGTTTACACGCCCGCATGGGGAGCCGATCCAATGGATCCACATCATGAATGCAAAGTATCGACGTTGGGAGACGGGGGTGTGAGATTCTAGACCTTGGAAAGCGCTCTGCCGACACGCGCGGGCGATGCAGACCCTGGGGTGGTTGGACCTCGAGCCACGTAGGCTACTGATGGCCAAGTACCCACACGTGGTCGGCTGGCAGCAGATTTGGAAGGGGCGGCTCCCCGAGAAGATCAAGATCTTCCTCTGGTTAATGCGGCTGGATGCGCTGCCAATGCACGCTTTTCTGTGCAGATGCAACCTCATTCAAGACAACACCTATCCCCGATGCGGTGCTAAACCCGAGACAATCTAGCACTTCGTTTCTGATTGCACATACATGCGTGCCACGTGGCTCGCTCCAGGGGTGACCCCCTCGATGCGCCTCACTAGCGATTCTTGGGCCACGCTACTTTTATCGGTAGCATGGAAAGCAAAAAACCGCATTGTTTTTCACCAAGACAGGCTCCCCCCTGTGGCTAGTTTTCCAAGCTCTTCGCATGTGGAAAGAAATCGAGGCGGCGATGGGAGTCACGCCGACATTTGAACTGGACTACATCGTGTTTCAGGAGGACGAGGAGCTCTGGCAAATGGTGACACAATGCGGCTAGTGTGACCCCCTACAGCGACTGGTCAAGATCTGGCTGACGATGCTTTCTTTGCTAACTAGCACAATGACCAGACCTATTTCCAAGGGCATGAGGTTACCATCACGGAATCCTCAATCGCCAGCTGTCTTGGGGCCTAGGCCACCAGGAGGTCATCCTACCTTCCACACGCGGTCTACAGGACACAGAATTGTTTTTTGAAGGGCCCGTGCCACGTACACAAAGCCAACAGGTGCCCAGATCCTCTCTACCCCATGTCTAGGCCCGTGTAGCAAATTTGGTGGACAGATTTTTTGTCTAATCTGGCAACAGCTCCAAGCTCCAGGGCATATACTTTGTGTTTCTGCGTTGCCTGAAATTTGGCTGCCAGGTTAATCTTCCACGTTTTTTCCTATCGGCCCTTCAACTTAAATGACACGACCGCCTTTCGAGGTTAATCTTAGCCTTGTGGTGGGGGGCAGAGGTGGGGCAAAACCCGTCCCATGGTGCCCCCACGCAGGGGACCCCCCTGCTGGCCCCCCTGGCCCTACGGCTTCGACCAGTGGGGGAAACCACTAGACCCTGCCAGCAACAACCCTCACGCGAAAGCGGCGGACCCAGCGGGAATGGTGCCCCCTTGCCAACCTTGCCGGGCTGGAATCCCCCCTACCGAAAACCTCCAAACACAGCATGAATTGGAACGAGGAGCTATGGCAGGCCACACAGAGGGCGGCAGCCAAAGAGCGTGAGGCTAAACGACAATAATGGAAGGCCAAATGGCACGAAGCCCTTGCACAGGCCCGGGCCGACTTGGAGGCCCAGTTTTACGAACGGGAGCAGAAAAGGGTGAGATAGCAAGACCTCATGGCCAACGCTGTTGAGCCTGGTTAGTGGATGAAATCTGAGCCCAAGTGCGGGAAGAACTGCTACAGGAGGAAGCTGCCCAAAGGGAACGTGAAGAGGCGGAGCATGCGAAACAGGAATGCATGCAAGAGGAAGAGGAGCAACGACAAC
>MNCI01032318.1:1045729-1101218 GCA_015680685.1 Gnetum montanum | reverse complement strand
CCAACACCTCCTCCAACGCATGGCTACCTCCCCACTCCTACTCTACCATCTCCTCTGACTCCAAGGAGATGCTCACCACCGTCGATGGAGCACATCGCAACCAATGCTAATACACCGAACAAGGCAGAGCCGCCCCCCATGACCCACGCATTTCACCCCCCGCCACCCCCCATAGTGCCAAAATAAGCTCAAAATGGGTTCCTCGGTGCCATTGACGGAGCATCACAAGATAGTACCAAGGTAGATTGGCCATGCAGCCCTTGCACAGGCAACGCATGAGGGTGAAATGTATCCCCCAACAACTTCCACACATTACTTGAATGCATGAAGAAGTGGTCCACCATGAGTGCAACTTCCTACCACATCAACTTGAACACTGACTTTGGTACTTGGCCAATCCCCATCTTTGAAATGGGCCCAAGGAAAAACTCTTGTGCATCCTACAAACCTTTGCCCCTCAAGGGGATCTCCTCCCCCAAGGCTAGCACCCGAAGGTATCACGCTATAGCCTCCTCAATGAGGTTGATACGAATTCCCTGAAACACCATGCGATTTGCCATCCAATTGTTGAAGAAGGAGTCGTCCTCCAACATCAAGTCCTAGCAGCAACTGCATAACCTCCACCCACCCCACCCTCATGACGAGTCACCATAGCACAAGATTTTCCTTGTACTCATCGCAAGGCGGCTCAAAAGTGGGGGTGACACCCATCGCCACCTGAGCTTCTCTCCATAGGTGAATGCTTACCGCTACAACTTGCACCAACTAAGGCAACAACACCCCATGAAAAATCAAAAAGTTGTGAGCGCACCAGAGCCCAAAGAATCACCAAAGCCTGAGAGTCCCCATCAAGCCTTGTATCCATCAATAAATCAGCCGTCCACTAGACACACTATGTATAACTGCAATCGCAAGAGAAATGCATCACAGTCTCCAACCCTACCATGCAGAGGGGACACGTTGCATCAACACTCATACCCCAATGTCTCAATTCCCATCGAACTAGAATGGCCCCTTGATGTGACAACCACACAAAGGTTTTAATTTTTTTGGGCAGTTGCCCTTTCCACACGTGTCCCCCCCCAAATCGTGTGATATTTATGGTGCATGAGTTGCTTAGGTTGCACACACAATAACCCTACTAGCTCAACCACCCACATGTGTGAATATAACATCCTCTAGATCTTCAAAACATTCCCCCCTTTGACCCACAGCTAATACTTCTATTGCATTAATGAAACCCATTGGGCTAGGGAATGATCCTGCAACAACAACCAGTTGAGCAAAGCATGGTGTCCCATCACCAGAATATCCTAAAATCTGATAATTCCCATACCACCTACCTGCTTAGGCCTCACCATTGTGTCCCAAGCCACCAAATGCATACATGTCCCCCCTTCCCCCCCCCCCCCCCCCCCCCCCGACCACAAATTCCCAAATAATCTGATCAACTTGCTCAACGATATCAATCGATAGGAAGGTTGCAGTAGTAGTATACCTCACAATGGCCACCAACACTAAAATAGACCACAACGCAGTACTAGCCCTTGAGAGAAATATGTTTGTTCAATGTTGAACCCTCTCCTGGATACACATGATCAAGTCCCCTCAAACTTTCTATATGTGCCAATCAAACAAGGGGAGGCCCAAACATTGATCATCTATGGACCCAACCAAAATTCCCAGCATCTAAATAATCCTCCTCCTAACCCCTTGATCTGTATTCAGCAAATGAATCACCGACTTGCCCCTATTAATTTCCAACCCAATCTTGTCTTTCATATGCTAAAGGGTCCTATTAACAGCCTTAGCCTACACAACTGCAGCCCACGAAAACAAGATGATATCATCCACGTAATGTTCCACCAAACATTGCACGCCCTCAATTACAAGCCCTCTCACCCTTTTGTCTATGCAATAAATTCTCATCACATCCATAACTAGAATGAAAAGAAACTGCAAAAGAGGGTCCCCCTGATGCAACTCCCTCCTGGGAGAAGCACACCCCCACAGCATCCCCTCCAAATCCAGTGAATGGGCCCCCAACTCTTGAATATAGATACAAAGATCAATGAAGTGGGGGTGAAACCCTTTCCAAAGCATAATCTCCTTTAGGGTTGGCCAAGCAGCCGTGTCATACGCCTTGGTGATATCCAGCTTCAAGCACATACTAGGATACCTATTAACCCAAAGCGAGTGCAACACTTCTTGCACCAGGATGATCTGATCCTGGATGTGCCTCCCCTTCATGAATCCAGCCTGATAAACCCCCACCAACCGTGGCATTAGGGGACCCAGGCGGTTAACTAGTAATTTAGAAAACAACTTGAGCAAGGTGTTGCACACCCCGATCAGCAGAAAATTCACAAGCGTAGAAGGTTGGGCCGATTTGGGAATGAGCACCACCCTAGAGCAATTAATCTCTCCTAACCTTCCTCTAGAACAACATCACATTAAACACATCCAACAAATTAGTGCCCAGCACATCAATAAAAGCCATAAAGAATTTCACAAGTCATCCATTAGGCCCCGACACCCCGCCTTCCTTCATTGAGGCCAGCACAGTACCAAGCTCAACCCTTGTGAAAAGGGTCAGCAATCCCTCATTATCTACAGCATTCAAAATTTTTCAACATTGATGGTGATAGGCACCACCAGCTGCCTTCCCCAAATACCCAACCAGTATTTCATTAATGCCTAAGCCACCACCTCTTTACCCTCAACCTCCTACCCACCCACCTTGAGGCACTCGATTTGCTTAGAACACCATGCAGATTTGGTAGCAACAAGAAAGAAGTGGGAGTTATGATCCCCCTCCTGGAACTAGGTTGACCTACTACGCTACCTCCAATACAATTCCTCTTCTTGATCTAGTTTGAAAAGCTCCAACAACACTTCTCCTTCCGTTGCACCCTTGTCCTATCCCTGCTCTTGGTGCTCCTAAATCACCACAAGCCTTCTAAGCAACTCCCCACGGCATGATTTGAACAAGTATTTATCTTCCGCCTACAACCATTTAATACTATGCTTGAGCAATGTCAATCCCTATTTTAAAAATTCCCGAGGGTCTGAGTCCAAAGGGTAATCCTAACAAATATTCTCCACTAATGCCCTCAACCATGGCTTGTTTAACCACTATCGCTCAAACCTAAACAACATAGGCCCCCCCCCCCCCCCCCAACTCACATGGCCCCACTTGACACAACAACAATCTATGGTCTGACGCCACCTACTCTTGACCAGTCACCACCATCCCCCTTTCTAGCAGTAAGGCCAACACCACCCAAACTCTGTTAATCTTCATAATGACCTAATTCGTCCCTTTTCTGCCATTACTCCATGTGAACTAGCACCCCCTAACCTCCATGTCCACCAATCCATGGGCTTCCAAAAATTCCTAAGCCCCAGGTGGATTGCCCAAGCCCCAATCAAACTTCTCCCAAGCATATAGCCTCCAATTGAAGTCCCCCACTAAGATTCATTTCTACTTGTCAAGAATCATCGCCGCAATTCTCTAGAACTCCCAATGCTGCTCCCAATTTTGGAAGCCATAAAAATTTATGATAAAAATTCCCACCTACTACAAACAAATCAAGATACTCCAATCCAAAGCATCCACCAACTCAAAAGGCCAACAAGAGAGGGAAGCCAACCCCCCAACTCTTCCCAGGCAACCAACACAAAAAGTGTGCCATCCCTACCAATGCAGCCAATGGCCCTCAAAATGTCTCAACTTCGTCTCTTGCAAGCAAACCAAATAACAGCATTCGCAACAAACAATTTCTCTAAGGGTATTGCGTTTGATGGGGGTACCCTACACCCTACAATTCCATGAGAGGATACTCATGATTTGCTAGAATTACATTTTTTATAGACCTCCTAGATAGTCCGCTAGTCCCCCAAGTCAACCTCCTTCAACGACTTCTTTGCGTGAAAGACCAAACCCAACAATCGCCCAACCCTAGCTAACTCGGAGGAGACCAGAAACCCCCCCCCCCCCCCCCCCCCCCCCCCCCCCCCCCCCACCAGCAGGGAGCTACACCTAACAACTTCTACCATAAAAGGCATGGGACTTCCCTTAAGAACATTGATCCAATTCCCAAGGGGAGGGAGCTCCCCCCACCCCTCTCAATGCAACTCTCGAATCCCAAGGTGTAGCAGGTCCCATTGACCTAGGGGACAGCAGGCCCACCAAATCTGGCTTCAACGAAGCTAGGCCCTTTGTCTACAAGCCCCCTTCCCTGACACAATCCACCACCCCTGTCGTGGACTACCTCTCTTCCCCTGCAAGGGCTTCCAACATCACTTTGGAAGGTTCCTCCACTTCCTTAGACTCCAAGACAATCAATGCCTCCCTCAAGGGAGCCACCTTAGCTCCAATCTCCTGACTACTAGCCACCAAGTTCTTCCCATAAGGCCTTGGTGGCACCCCAGGCCCTGGGTTCCAACGTGGGCCCCCTCTATAGGACACCCATGTCCATCCTTCCTTGGCAACTGTTTGCCCCTTGAGCCCAAGGGCCACCCTACAACTTGTAATTGCGTGGCCTCCTTTTCCACAATTCCCACATCTCCCCTGTGTTGGCTAGGACCTCATGGCCTCCACGGCAACCACATTCTCATATTCCACTTGGACCTGCTCCTCTTTAGACAACAAGTCCAAGACCACCTCCTTAACCAGATCTTTCATAGCCAAAGATCTCCACACGTAGAAACGTGCATGCCCCAGATAGTCCATGGCTACTATGGACCTGTCAAACGCAATGAACTCTCTAAAGAATCTTGCAAGCGCTCACAAGAATCCCGAGGTCCACATCTCCCACAGACTACCCAAAACACGAATCCACATTGAAGCTCTTGAAAACAAATCTAGGTCTCAATGCACACCAGGCCACCACTACATTAATGCCAAGCCTCTCATCCCAAAGAACCACAATCCTCCAAGCATGGCCCGGCCCCAGTCTACCTTTGACAGAAAGCCAAAGAGCAGTAGGTTCCTTGGCAAGCTCCGCACCACCACCTAGCAAAACCCCCATTGCATCACCACCCATTTGCGCACGACCTCCAACTTCAAGCCAACCCCTACCAAAATAAACTTCCCAATGAGGTTGTGTTCCAATGTCCTCAACCCCTCACATGGCACAACTGCAATCCGCAATCTCATAGTTCCTTCTTCCCTCACATAGCCCTCAATTCCTCCTACCTCTGGCCCCTAGATAGATGCCATCTGACACACCCCCCCCCCCCCCCCCCCCCCAAACACCAAGACTTCCCTACCCCCACTCTAGCCCTTCTGAACTCCACATCCCTCCTGCTACGTTGCCTCCTCCCAAGGCACCGCCTACCCCTCCTGGGTCCTTGGACCCCCCACATCCTTGCATTGCCCATCCATGTCTCCCTACAGTCGCACCCCTCCATCACTCCCCATCTTTCCAAAACCTCAAAGCAAGCACTACTTGTTTATCAATGTGTTAATTTATCCAGCCAACACTTCTTCACTCTGAAATTTTCTTTATCGTCAAAGTGCACATATATGGTACTTACTATAATTTTTCACATCAAATTCATATGTGATCCTTCAATAAAACAAGATTTGGATAAGATTAAGCAATCCAACATTAACTACCACATCTGTGTAGTGTCGAGTGTTGGCCCAACTTTATTTTCAAATTAAGGTTTATTGATAACATTCATTGTTTTCTAAGGCTCGTGCCTACAAATTAGTGGGTATCACATTGGCTTTCTTCCATAGAAAGCCATTTTTGAATTGTTGTTCTCTTGACTATGGCTTTTGCTATGTTGAGTGTATGAATGCTATACACTTGGCTTGGTGAGCATGTATGTAAGACCTAGGATAGGCAAAGAAAGATTGATGTAATTCAGAGTGCACACTCAATCACTTTAAAGAACTGAAACTCTTGCAGAAGAAGATTCTTCATAGGAAAAAATCAGACAGAGTACGTTACTTTCTTGCCAAACACAAAATTTATTCTAAAGAAAGCAAAGGGTGTTTTGTAAAGAAGCATTAGTGGGATAAAAATGAACCAGCACTTTGGTCCATGCAGATAGATATGGTGGCTTAAAATCTTTGACCATAAAAAAAGTTCAAAAAAAGGTAAACCATCATACCTTGCGAAACGAAAAATTATTTTGCCCTGTAAAAAATGGACTATAATGCACCCATTTGGAAAAAGAACTTTAAACTTAGAAATTTAAAAGGTGGAAATTAGTAAAAACGTACGACGGATGTGATGAAAGTTCTAGCTAACAAGCTTATATGAGTTGCCGTTACATGCATTGTAATACATTACAGCGGTTTAGTTATGAAGCATTCAAATCAATTAACTCAAAACGAGGGTTTAGACCTAACAGTGTGTATGAAAGGACAGGAGCAGATGGATCAATCATCCATTATGGATTGAACGTTCACCATGGAAAGCAATACAGTCTGGAGTACCAAAAGATGCCTTCCCTAGTTCGATCTATATTCATAGTATATTAGCACAGGCTGTTGACTTTGAGCATAACTGTAATTCATTTGGCTATCAACATGCCAAGGAGCATCATTATGCTTTGTTAAGTTTGTTTTCTCATCAACTAAGGTATGTTCCACGTGTTAACTGATACAAAATAGAATTGTGATAACAAACCATTAGGACATTGCTCATAGTGCAGCAAAGCTAGCAATATTATTTTTATCAAATGTCTCCATGACAGTTAACCAAAAACTTGAATTCCTTTTAAAGATCAGATCAAATTTTTGTTGCATTCATCATTATCATTATCTTAGCCTTGTACCAACAAATATGAGGCCAGCTACATGAATTCTCTATTGTCATTTGGCTCTATCAAGAGCTAAAGCTTCATTCATTTGCAATTTTATGGTATCTTTTCAGTCATTCCTTTCCATGGTTTTTCTAGTCTTCTTCTCAAAGGTTTGTCTGAAAATGTGATGTGGCAACCACCATTGATAGGTTTATTATTTAATCTTCTTTGAACATAACTAAACCATCTAAGACATCATTCTTGTAGTTAATCTACAAGTATTTACAATAAAAACCACTTAAGAGACCATAATTTGGAGTGATGGTAAGATTCTTGTTGCTGAAGTCGTCAGACCTAGAGTTTAAGCCTCAACACAGCCACTTCAAAGAGGTTAGACTTTCATTTATCCACCAACCCTCCTAGGACTCCGCCTTGGTGGAATTAGCATTGAGCATCTGTATAATGATCCTTGGAAGCTCCTTTGTATCTCCCTATTGTATGAATTGTGTCATTTATCTCTTCTTGTAAAATTCAGCATCCATCTAAGCATTCACATTTCTACCACACTAATTTGTTATTTGTGCCATCGTTTTATAGCTCAAGGTTTAGTACCATATAAAAATATCAAGCATCATCACTATCCTCTAGAATTTTCTATTTAGTTTTACTAAGATCTTTTTAGTATAAAACACCACTAGCTTGACTCCATTTGACTATCCTGCTTCAAGTTTATTTCTTATATCCCTGTCAGGTTCCAGTCTTATTGGAACAATAATTCTATGTAATGGAAAGGTTTGTAGCAAGGGAATTTTTGGCCTTAAATTGTTGCAGTGAAATTTTCCCAGGTACAAATAACTACCTTTATAACTATTTCAAAAACATCTAGGTTTAATTAGGGATTGTTTCTTTAATGACACTAATTAATATGTCCTCAATACAACCGTATTTTTTATAGTTTTTTCTTGTAAGCAGACATTTTCCGTGTGCCAATTTCCAAAAAAAATTGAAATCAAATCATTTTCTAGAATAAAACATATTCTTTTCCCATATATCAGAGGAAGAAAGAGTAAGTTAAAGATTTAAACCTCTTTCCTTAAATAAATAATTCCAATTTTTAAATGAAAATGACTAAATTTTCACAAGTCGCTCACAGAATTGAAAAACTGCATTCACTGAATTAGCGCTTAATCCTAAAAATTCAAACAGAAACATCAATCACACGTGAAATGGACATTAAAATTGGGCAAACTACAGTGTTACAGGTCCATCACAATACGTCTTATGAATTATTCAATTAAAGGTTCAACCTAATTCTTGCTAATGCTAAAACAACTGATGCTTGGTCCAAGAAAGGGAAAATTATAGATATTACAATAAATGCCGGGAAAATAAAAGAGTACAGAGGATACCTGCTGAATCAAATACTCGGATCCAGCGAGTAGTCTTCTTAGCTGATTGTCGCATTCCAGCTTCGCGTTTACCAATGAAGATTTTTTATTTTCAGAAGGCGGCGGGACATTAAGAATGTTAAAACAAATGTCTCTCCCCTGCAATGAAAAATTTAAAGTGAACCAGCTGGTTCAATATAACGCTGGGATAAGAACTAGAAATCCCAACTCACAAGAATGGAGAACTGCACATGATACGCAGTTAGCTCGACGTTCAACGGGAGTAATGACGGTTCCATAGCTGTTCGGAGAAGCCTTCGATCGGAATCATGCCAGGCAGACGTAGAGAAGCATTGCATTGCACACGCGGGAAACGCCTCTGATCTTTTCTAAACCTTTACCCTCGCAATTTTAAATGAAAGAGATCCGTTTGGTTTTCCTATCGTCATCATCCAGGCTTGCAAGTCGTAACCGACAAGATTTCTCCATCTGTCGTTTTCAATTATTAAGACGATCGATCGGTAGATCAGGAAGTCTAATCTTTTTTGCGCCGCCGCCGTTCTGAGGTTAATGGTAAATATTCTTGATTTGAAACCTTCAAATCATGGGTTTGATTTTAGCAAGCAATGTGTAGTATATATTTTTGGGTATATCTATATTACAATTATTCTGGATTCCAACACCCTTTTTTAATTGGTTTCCCCTTAAAAAAATGTCTAGTGTGCTTTTTTAACCATATAAATATGATCATTGCAATGCTTTTACCAAGAGTAACATAATAAATGGAACAATGAGGTGTTAACCTCTTGGCCTGGTAACCTTGAGTCACAAGTTTGATTCTATTAGGTAACAATGAGTTATGAACTTCTATAAATCTTGGCGTGTACCTATNCCTCCATCCATCCCCCTCCCCAACCAAACACCTTCCCCACCCCCCACCCCCCACCCCCCACCAAAAACTAGTTCTCTCTCTCTCTCTCAACAAAGAAATAAACAGGAACATTTATAACACTCTCTCAAAGCTTTTTAATATGGCTCATTAGCTTGATCCCCTTATAGTTTGTAGAATTTTGCATGTCTCCTTTATTTTTGTAAATGGGAACAACAAAGCTTTTTTTGCACTTATGGGCATTTCTCATGATTTAAAGTTTTGTTAAATAATTGTGTTAGCTAAGAAACTCTTGTATTTCCTACTACTTTCCAAGCTTATTGATGAATGTTATTTATTCCACTAGCTTTTTCATTTTTCATGTTTGATAAGGTTGTCTTCACCTATAATCTTGAATCACTTTAATATAGGTATAACTTAGGTATACCTATAATCAAATTATTTCAAGGTTGTTAATAAGGCATCATTCAATTTGTTAGAACATGCAAATTATAGGTTGCAAATCACAAGTTTGATTTCAATAGGTATGCTGATGTATTAATGTTTTGTTATGCTTAAATTGTATAAAAGTTTTGTGTTGTTTGTATGTACCAATTTTTTATCTCCTATATGCCTAGGAATACATATAGTCATCTAGTTTAGTTGAGGGTATGGTTTTGATACCCCAAGGTCCAACACAAATGAATTCCATAATTAAGATTGCCTTCTAATATATGATTAAACATGTTGTAACAGTTACATGTTAGTTCAAACATCTTCCTTTCTTTCCAACCATAATTCATACTCTTCCTTTCTTTCCAACCATAATTCATACAAAAATCTCACAATGTGGAACTAGAGATTTAAAACCATATTTCAAATTAAAAGAAATATGAAAATGATTTGAGAGTGTTGCATCTTTGTGGACTTTTAGCTTTTCTACTCAAAACTAAGAATAGTAATTAGAAAAATAGAATTAATAATCTTTCAAAGATATAATTGTTTTTCTATTGAAAGTTGGATTAAATAAACTAATCATCACAACAAGCATAAAAACCATCAACATTAGATAAATAAAACTATCCTTAAGATCATAGCAATTATAAAGCTCATGACCTATAAGCTAAAAAGAAGTAATCCCAATTTTGCCATGAGAATTTTCCAACATACTAAAATCACCAACAAAAAACCAATGAATGTTTGATAATCTTTGAAAAAGACACTATCATAGGATAATTTTGTTTAGAAAATTAGTATGAATAAAAATGGGGACCACAACTTGAAATAATGGTAAGGTGCTTATTTTTCAATTCATAATACATAGGTTTGAGCTTGTGTGCAACTACTTGAAAGTGCTTAGGCTTTCACTCATCCACCAATCCTGGGATGAGTATTGAACCTATAGGTGATGACCCTTAGTACAGGTATAAATATTACAAATACCAAAAATACCTAAAGCACCTTAAAGTACTATTCAAACTATAGAATTGTTTATTCCTTAACAAATAATTATATTGGACTAAAAACAATTAATAATAAGAGCTACACCACCTTGTGAAGTAAAGTGAAAAGGTTGCAACAACTTTAGGAGGATTAGGATTGGGTAATGGTTTGGTTGGCACCATAGGATCCATGGGTTAAAGTTGCAAAGGATGAACTAGCTAGTACGGGGTCTACAGTGCTAGAAAGGGCAAATTGCAAGGTTTTGAATTAGGTTCAAGGCTTGATTTTAGTGAAAGAGGGAGAACAATAGATATGTTAAAATTTGAGGTTCATAATTGATGAGCAACAAGTAGTCCCTCCACTAAACCATACGAATCACAAGCATTCACTAGCAGACTTAGCGCCTAAGTGTACCAATAGATAAAGATAAAGTTGTGAGAGTTATGATTATTCTTTTCTTGGCTTCATTTGTGTAAGCTAAGTTGTATGGTTAAGTGTAAGCCAAGGCACATGATATTTTTTTATATTTTATATTTTATTTTATTTAATATAATCATGAAATAAAGATAATTAATTGAAAATTAACTGATTAACTATTTAATGCCTTAATCTAACTAGCCTAACATAAGCATCTAGGTCCACTTTCTGTTCACATCTTGAACTCACCCTAATACTCTTGGGTTACCAAGTGTTTATCGCTAGGCATACCAAATAGCCACTGCTAGGATTACCAAGTGCTAAGCAGTATGTTCAAAGTGGTTGTACTTATGTGTTATTATTAAGTTTGTTAATTATTAATTAACAAACAACATAAATGTAAAGTGCAAGAATAATAAAATGCATGGAAATAAACATTAATCTAATCTAACTGCTATAAGGAGTTCCAAGAATCTCATCTTTATTATCATCACATCAAAGTGTCTAAGTACATTAATGTTCAAATAAGGATCTATGCAATCCTTAAACTCCTACCATGGGCACCTAAAAAATATTCTAACTATGGGCTAAGAAAACTACAAAACTTTAACTATGCTACTGACTTAATGTGCCATGTATGTGGTGGGTACATGCATTTATATAGCTAAGACTAAACACTGTGTTGATGCATTTGCATCGATGCATCGAATCATGCATTGACGAGGCTACATCAACACATGCCTATTGATGCAGCTAGTCAAATCATTCATCATATTCCCACAACTGAGTAAAAACTTGTCATCAAGTGAACAAAAGTAGGATTCATGTTCTTTACAAAATTGGAAAGGTATGGGATCATTGACTAATTGACTCTAAGTGCTAAATTGTATGGAATTAAAAAAATTACAAAAATGGATGTCATGCAAAACAAAATTTGACAACAAGAACCCTCTAGTTTCTAAAGATGAAGTGAAGATCAAATAGTGCTAAGAGGTGGAGGCTCCTAGGGTGCTGAAGGATCTTCACCAAGCTCTGGCGCTTGTGGTGGTGGCGGTGGCTACAATTGAGGCTGCCCTGCTACAATTATTGCTTCTAGTGGAGGACAAAAAGCATCCAAGAATGCTTTCATCTTCTCCTCCTTACTTTGTGGATTATACACAGTCTATATGGCTTCACCAATATGGGCTAGTACAAGAATGTCCAATTGATAGGGCATTCCTAGGAACAACTACGCGACATTGACAAAGCACACTGCAAATTATTTTTATTTGATATCTAACATCTTTACCAAGTTCTACAGTTCATGGTAGTTGTTCATTCTTTTGGCCAAGTTCTCAATAACCACTCATTAATCTGTGAAATGGCTCTTGAGAACTTCAAGCTTGGCATTGGTTATCTCCAACTTTTGTTTTGATGCATTGTGATGCTTAAACTTAGCCTCATAAAGAAGGTATGAGCTGGCCACCTACTTCTCCAATTTTGACCTTATTCTCCTTGCTATTAACATCACCAAGTTTGCATATCGGAGGTTGGCAAGCTTCATATACTCTATCATTTCTTCTATCTACAACTCTTTTAGGTGGATTTCAGCTTTGTTGTAGGCATTCGAGCCATCAAAGATTAGCTACCATACATCACCTCTTTGCTGGAGTTACTAAAGGACCTTATTTATCTTTGCCTTGGCCAATTGAATTTCTTTTTTGTTCACCTCCTTGAGGAGCCCCACTTGGTCCATGTAGTGAACTTTCACTCTTTTGAACTTAGAACCTTATTTTTCTAGGTAGCTACCTTGATCATCGTCTTTTGTTGAAGCACTTGGACTTCCTCCATACATAAATTTCTATTCTTGGCTACCAACCTCCTTAGATCTAAGTTTACCTTGGCAAGCTACTCTTGTTGTTGTCTCACAAATTTAACCATTTGGTCTTTTTGCTCATTGACATTATGTAGACGATAAATGTTCTTGGTAAGGACAAAGTTCTCCTTGTGGACTTGAGCCAAGTCCTTATAGGTGTTTATGGTAAGAGCTTTCAATAAGGACACATCAAAGACTACCATCTTATTGGCATTTTTAGCCTCCTTGAGTTTATGCTAAAGTTGTAAGAAAGCTTCATCTCTTGTGATGGCTTGACTAAGAATGGTGGGATCAAAGGGATGGCCTATCAATTTTGCAACCTTAGTAGCCAAGCAACAGTTTTCGGTGGTGGCTGCCTTGAGCTGGGTTTTGGCAATGATGAGCTTACACTTTGTCTCTGACAACTCTAACTAGGTAGCAGTGATATCTTCTAGGAGATCAAAGATCTCCAGAAGCGGTTGCTTGGTTCCTACTACTTGGTCCAACACCTCCTCATGTTGGGTTGTGCTAAGTTTCCTACCTCCTGCCCTTGTGGAGGCCTACACATCTCTAAGTGCAACTATGTTTGGCATGTCTACTACAAAAATGTTTAGCTCATTAGCTACTTGATTGACCACCACTTCCACCACTATTTCCTACCCATGGTGCTGCATCACTAGGATAGTAGTCCCCGGGCGCACCAAGAAAGTCATGATGTTCCCAAAAATTTTTGGAAACTCTTGTTATCCAAGGATGCACATTGAACTTTGTAGATGCTCAAATTCATTCTTGAATCTGCTTGCATGCATTGGGTTGAAAACAGTGGGGTGGTCTCCTATAGCTAGCTTATGGTTCTGGTCATTTCATTGACATGGCTCAATGCTAGCTGGTAGACCGATGGCTTTCCACCACTTGCCTCTCCCTGTTGTTGTTACAATAGCTATTCATGAAGTTTTCTCATGCATTCCATAGCTATGCAAGCCTTTCGTGTTGTCTCACTCACAAGTGGTGGTGATGGCTGCTCCTCATCTACTAGCTTAAAAGCTACCTTGTCCTTCATCATCTCTTGTCAAGATGTAGCAGGAGCATGATGAAGTATATTGTTGGTATACTAGTGATGAGTGGCAGTTTGGTTGGCTACATTGATGAGGCTTCGTCAACGAGGCCTTGTTGATGCACCGTATCATGCGTCAATGAGGCCTCGTCGACGTAGTGTCTGCATTTGGCTATAAATACACATCTACCAACTGCATTTATGACAATAGAGATTTTTTAGCAGTGAAGCTCTTGCAATTTGTTTCATTAAGAGTTAGAATTTTCCTCCTGAGTGCTCGTAGTAGGAGTCATTGAGTGTATGAATCTTTATTCAAGCATTATTGTACCTGAGCACGATAGTATGTGCGGCAATAAAGATGAGTTTTTTGATAAACCTTGCACAACTTTGGATAGATTAAATATTTTTTTATGCATTTAATGTTTTCAATTATTTATTTAATGCTTTTAATTATTTATTAAATGTTTTCCAGTAATTAAGTTAATAAAGCAATTAAGCAAGATAGATTAAACACATAAGTATGACCACTTTGAGTGTAACACATACTCACTTGGTAATCCTAGTAGCATTATTGCTTAGTACGCCTAGTAGTGTAGTGCTTGGTAACCCAGCAGTGGATACATGGGTTTAGGACGTGTGTAGAAGGTGGGACCGGATGCTTGTGTTAGGACTAGTTAGACACTAGTTAATTAGTTAATCTAATCACTTTGATCTCCCTTTGAACACCAAACCAGAAAACATAAAATGATAAAAATCAGATGCCTCAATTACACTTAACCATACCAGTGTACGTCACAAGTATAATTGGGAAGACAACAATTGACCTTAAGGGAAAGATTCACTTCCTAGAAGACTAGGGCACCAAAAGCTACAAAGTCCATGGAATTCGCCTGGATCATGTGTGAATACTTGTGATTTGTATGGTTGGACGTAGGGGTACCTCGCTGCTCATCATTAGTATCGTTGCCAAGGACTTTGTTTGTTGAAATGTGTGCTATCTAGGATTAGTGAATATTATTTATATTATTAGACAAACTCAAGGTCAACATCACTCTTAATGACATATAAACTACTAAGCACACTGATAATTTTATTCATTTTGCAAAATTTCTTCTTCTTCCTAGAGATGTGAAGTTGTCAAACTGTTGGCCCCATAGGAGTGTAAAGTGGTATATACTCATCCCAATGAGTATGTTCCAAATTTCACTTTCATCCTACATTAGGATAAATAACTACAATGACATGATATGGAGGGCAACATCGTCTTGTCTCCCGATCGATTTGTACCAGGGATGCTGCTTAAAACTCTTAAGAAGTTGGGCATCTCAGATCTTCATGGAGAATACGTTATGAATGGTTATGACACTTATAATTATCATCCTAGTGAAACACAACATAGGCAAGATTGACACCAAGAGAAGCACCATGAGTTTACAAAGGGAAAACACTTTAGTAATCCCTTGTTCATGCTAAACCAAGATGACAATGAGGATCCTCCTCCTAAAGGTTTTTAACATGAAGATTCTCCACCCCTTGTTATTGGTGATGAGGGTGTGACCCTATACCTACGATCCATGATTCATAAACTAGGTTCAGGAAAAAGTCACAGTCAAGGTAGGGACTCGAGCAAGCATCATAATAGCAAGGGATCTAAGGATGGTGGTTGTAATGAGCAAAAAGTGGTGGTGGACATAGTGGTGGTCTACCTTCCTCTCCATCCTCTTCATCTGATTTTGAACATTTTCTTCATCTACTAGTTCTCATAAAAGCCACCACCGAAATAATTGTGATGAAGGTAAACAATGAGACAACAATGACTGTGAAGGCCATCAAAATCAAAGGGGTGGTTGAAACCATCATAGGCATCATCGATGTAGTGATGATGATGAACCTCTACTAGCAACTCGAAGAATGCTCAACATTGCAAAGGTAGTATAGATTCCAACCAAGCATAGGAAAGATAGTCAAATCAAGCACTTAGACATGAATAATATGCCAAGATTTGAGGGGGATACAATTCTAATTTGTAGACACATCTACAAGCTTTCCATGATGCCTATGCCTTACAGAACATAGAAAATGAATGGCAAAAAGTCAAACTCTTCCCTAGGACACTTATCAAGGTATCTAAAAGCTGGTACCAATCCTTGGAACTAGAATCCATTCACTGATGGAGCACCATGTTGGAGTTATTCAATGACAACTATCAAATGTACTCTAGAGTGTCTAATCTGAGAAGGCATATCCAAGGTTGAAAATAGGGAATACATGAACCCTTGGATGAAATCATGGTTAGATACTATTCACTCTTAGATCGATGTCCTATTCATGGTTATTCTCAAACGGAACAACTTTAGCAAATCGTAGATGGGCTTAGAGTAGAAACTAGAAGAACCCTTGGGGTGTATGCCTAAGGAAGATTGTTTGAATTGAGAGCTCATTAAATCCAAAGGCTAATTGAGTAGGTAGTAAAAGAAGAAGGTGAGCTATGAAAAAGGGAAAGTGTAAAAGAGTATAATAGGAACCCTTCCATCAAGAAATGGGAAGTTCGATTTTGTGATGAGGAGGAGTCACCACTGGATGATGTGGTGAATAGGAAAACCTTGTCCATCCAAAAATTTATTTCTAATATTTTGGAAAAGGTTGATAAATTATGGAACCCTTTGGATGAAAAATTTTAAAATACTATAAAGATTGTTGAAAAATCCAAAGAGAAAAATAGTGGTCATAACTAAAGAGGTGAGAAGAAGCTAAACGTGCCTACCAAAGAGGTAAGGGCAAAGTTGTGATTGTAGAGGAAGTTGTGGAAATCAACTTTGATGATGAAACTAATTGTGACATCTATTAATACAAACATCCAAAGGGTTGTTTCCTTATGCTCTCACACTTACAAGAGTCTGGGGTGTATGCATTGAATCCTCAACTAGCACGTAGGCAAGCACCTAGATGATTGCCTTATCCTTAAGGCAATTCAAGGTAGTTCCACCAACAACAATAAGCTTACTACCTAAGTCAAGCTCCTCCACAACCTTATGAATAATATCAACAGTGGTACCAACCACAATCGTGGGGAACGCCACTGCCAAGGTAGCAGTACCCTTATAGGCAACCAGATCTATACAGGTACTATGTTCAACAACCTATCTCTCTAAGAATTTTTACAAGTCACACCTCATTTCAGCATCACTATTATCCTTTGGAGTACCACCAAACACATTCACCATCTGCTTTGGAGGAGAACCCATATTCATATCAACCTCTGCATCCATTTGAACAAGCACCTTTGCCTTCAACCTAGTTACCTCCTACTCCATTCATGCAAGGTGATACTCCTTCATAGTTGCAACAACAAAATGTTGCGAGGGTTGTACATTCACAACCAACTTTCTAGCTGAGTGGTTTGGACAATCAATCCAGAAAAAGTCCTTTCTTCCAACCTAGCAGTCCTCTTCAACCCTCATAACCTAGTCCTGCTGATCATCCCGCATCTCCAACACCCTCATCTTTTGCATCAAATACCTTCGAGTGCCCTTCAAATCAAGTATTACCTTGGATTTGCACTGTGATGCTAACTCATGTTTTTTTTTTTGACTTGATCAAGGCTAGCAATCTTTCCACAAAAAGACTTGACCTAGGGAGACCACTCATTTACTTGCAGATCGCTAGACATGAGCCATGTAAGGCTCTTCTTGACTCTGGTTCTGGAGTTAATCTCATCTCCCAAGACATGTACAAGGCTTGGAACCTACCACCTCTTAAGAAGAGCAACATCTATCTAGAATTGAAAAATCAGTCAATTAATGTCTCTCTATGATTAGTAGAGGACATTGTAACCATAGTTTATGGATGGTCCTATCCTGCTGATTTTCTGGTGATCAAGGTTGACAACTACAAAAGTGACTTCCCCATCATTATGGGAAAAGCTTGGTTAAACACAGTTGATGCACGTATGGACATAAGGGACCTATCTCTAGAAATATCCAAAGAAAATGAATTGGGCAAGATAGAGAAGAAGCATATTCCATACATCGCATACAACGATAATGGGTGCAATTGCATGCAAAAGATTTAGTCCATCAAAAGTACATACATCAAGGCATGCAATTAGTGTGCACAAGAAATCAATATTCAAAGGTGTCAGTATGTAGCAACCATAAAATAGGAGGGCACCTAGTGGCTGATAGCTAACTCATATAGTAGCACCTTATGCATGGAACCAACTAAGAGCCTAACATGTGCTTCTATTGAAGGCATGGACAAACTTGAACAAGTTCATTTCCAACTCTTTGATGAAGATGATGATACTTGTTGGGGAAAGTTGAAAATCCTTAATAACTTCAAGCACAAGCCCCTAAAGCTAAAAACTTTATCAGCTAGCATGGAATATGCATTTTTAAACAATGGTAAACCAGTCATAATTAATCCCAAACTTGCTCTTGAACAAAAAGAAAAGCTATTAAAGGTGGTTAATAAATGGCCAACAACCTTTGCTTGGTCATATCTTGAGCTAACACAAATTGATTGAAGGATATGCCAACATCTCATTTACATTAACCTAGCCATGAAGCCTAGAAGGCAGCCATAGAGGTGGCTGAACCCCAAATTGAAACAAATCATAAAAGAGGAAATTGAACAACTCCTGAAGGTGGGATTCATCTATCCCATCATGGATAGTGAGTGGATTAGCCCACTCGTGATTATACCGAAGAAAGATGGCAAGTGGTGGGTTTGCATCGACTTTAAATTATTGAATATGGCAACATTTAAAGATCATTTCCCATTGCCATTTGTGGATCAAGTGTTGGATACCATATTTGGGCATTGTTATTATAGCTGCTTGGATGATTATAGTGGCTATAACCAAATCCAAATTCCACTAGAAGATCAGGCCAAGACAACATTTAGCAACCCTTGGGGGACTTTTGCATCTTGTAAGATGCCATTTGGTTTGTGCAATGCCCCTACAACATTTTAACGCTTGGTCCTTAGTATCTTTCAATAGTAGATCGGTAGTGGTGGGGAAGTCTTCATGGATGAATTTTTCACCTATGGAGCTACATTTGAGCAGGCCTTGGACTGACTTAAGCAAGTACTAAATATATGTGTTGAAACAAATTGACAGCTCAACTACCAAGAGAGCCATCTCATGGTCTAAGAAAGCTTTGTACTAGGGCATTGAATTTCATAAAAAGGGATTGAGGTCGACCCAAAAAAGATAAGGGTCATCCAAGGAATTACACGTCAACTAGAGACAGTCAAAGATGTTAGATCATTCCTTGGACACGCTAGCTACTATTGATGATTCATAGAGAATTTCTCTAAGATCACAAAACTATTGGTAGAGCTTACAAAGAAAGATGCATCTTTCATCAAGACCAAGGAATGTGAACATGCATTCTAACAGTTAAAAGAGAAACTCATAGAAACACCAATCCTACGAGCACCAAATTGGTCAAGACCCTTCCACATCATGATGGATGCATCTACCTATGCCTTGGGAGTAGTGCTCACATAGATGGATGATAAGAAATGCCCATACTACATCCACTGCACAAGCTGAAGCATTGTGGGAACATAATTAAATTACACCACCATGGAAAAAGAACTAATGGTAGTGGTGTATGCCCTAGAAAATTTTAGAAACTATGTTCTTGGCTATAAAGTATTTGTGCACATGGGCAATAGTGCAATTTGCTTCCTCATGAATAAGCCAATGGAGAGCCCCCATGTCATACAATGGCTCATGATCTTGCAGAAATTCGATCTCATGATGGTAGATCGAAAAGGGACTGAGAATGTGATTACTAACCATCTCTTTTACTTAAGATGGGATAATAAAGAGGAGGAGAGCCCACTCTCTGATCAATTGCTAGATAAAGTCCTCTTTATAGGAGTAATAAATGAACAAATGCCTGCAAAAACAACATGGTATAATGGCATCATTACTTATCTTCTCACTCAGGAGATGCCACAAGATCTTGACTTTAGAAAGAGGCAACAATTTCTTCATCAAGCTAAATACTTTACGGAAATCAATGAACACCTCTACAAGGTGTGTGCTAATGGGTTGATTCATGAGTGTGTCCTTGATGAAGATCAACTGCACGTTCTTTAGGATGCTCACGAAGGACCTTGCGGAGGCCACTATATAGGGAGATGCATAGCTATAAAAATCTTGATGGTAGGATACTATTGACATATAATCTTTAGGGATGTCCACTAGTTCATCAAGTCTTGTAAACATTGTCAATGAGATGGGGGCATGACCGCTTGCATGGAAGGTCCTCAACAATGGATTCAACCACTGATACCTTTTGACATATTGGGCATTGACTTTATGGATCCCATCCCACCCATGTCCATCAGAGAGGCATATATTATAGTAGCAACTAACTACTACACAAAATGGGTAGAAGTAGTAGCTGTTATTGATTGTACATTATCCACTACCACTAAATTTATATAACAAAATATTGTAAATAGGTTTGGGGTGCCACGTTTACTAATTTCTGACAATGAAACTCATTTCATAGATGCCACTTTTAGAAAGTTGATGTGACACTTGGGGGTTGAACATAAATTAACAACACCTTACCACCCCAAGCCAATGGTCAAGTAGAGGTAACCAACTAGGATATCACAAAAATACTAATGTAGACAATTAGCAAATATAAGAAAGATTGGAGTACAAAACTTAATGATGCTCTCTGGGCTTATCATTCAACATGGAAACTTCCTATTGGCTATTCTCCCTACGAGTTAGTATACGGAAAACTTCCAATGCTTCCGATCTAGTTTGAGCTCTATACACTCTTAATAGCCTGTGATTTAAATCTTGACCTAAGTCTAGCATAGAAAAAAAAGATTGATCAATTTGAACATGCTAGATAAAAACTGATTAGTGGCCCTATCTTTCAATGAGGTGCACAAGGCATTCAATAAGCAATGTCATGACCTCAGAATACAAAAGGTAAAACTTCAACTAGGAGATAAGGTTCTCTACTGGAATCCCATACATGTACCCCAAAAGGTAAAATTTCAAATATTATGGGAGGGACCTTATATAATTAATCAAACCTTTCCCTCTAGGGCCATGTTGATCTACAAGCTTGAAAGTCCAAATAGAAAGTAGTTGGTCAACATCCAATAAGTAAAACCTTTCCTTGAACCAAGACACTCCAATGCAACTACCACCTCGATGGATGGACAACCACATTCCATTTTTTGGATCTCCTCCTTCGAACTTAGTCATGAAGGAGATGGTCATCTATGCTAACAATCCATATGAATTCTCAGTTTTTCTACTTTTTTTTTCCACATTTTTGATTTTTACAAGTCGTTTATTTTACAAATTTTTGGATTTTCAAATTTTTAGTAATTTTACACCATCATTGGTAACTTTGAGCCTTTCTTGATTATTTTACATTATTATATATTTTGTTTTGTTCAAGTGTCATATTTCCTTATTTTTGATAATAAAAATTACTTTGTTGTGATAGGACACAATGTTGTTGTTGTTGTTTACTAATGATGGTTTGCACTTAATGTTGTGATTATTGATGTTTGGTTTCTATTTTTGAATTATGATGTTTGATGACTTTGACATGATTTATTTTTCATAGAATAGGTAGTGAGTCCATGTCATCTGCTTATCCAATCAACTCTATGGTTTTCCTTGTTCTGGGAATTTGAGATCCCTTCCATTAACAAAACTTTTAATCAATCAGTGACCTTGGTAGTTCTGGCATTAGGAAGAATTCAAAGGTTTGTAAAGGATGTGACCGCAAGGGAACTCAATACTCTTTTTACTCTTCTACTTGCTTGAGTGCTTGAGTGTTTTTCACAAACTTCTTACCGTTCCATTCCAACCATTGATAGGAAGTTAAATAAAGTCTTTGCATGGTGTGGTTCCTGTAAAAAAAATAACGGGAATTCAAAGCACATCCCTTCGATACAATAAATGAATAAGTCCTTACCTGGTGTGGTTCCCATTTCAAAATAAAATAAAATAAAAAGAAAAAAATGATGGGAATTCAAAGCACACCCCTTAGATAAATAAATGGGCTACAAGAACTAGTTATGGGACAAGAAAGACATGAACCTATGCCTAAAAGTCTCCTCTAACTAAGGCCCTCTCTCACTTCCTACTTCTTTCTTTTCTTCTCCTTATGGAATAGTGGTTGTCTTGTGGAAGCACTCTCATGTCTCAAGTGGATGAATTGGTCTTATGGTGGCGATACGAAGTCACTAAAAGTGGATGATTTTTGTCTCGACTAAGGATGGACCTTCTAAGGTCATTTTAAACATAAATTCCCTAAGGGACTTCTTATGACCTCAATTTGGAACTCTATTCCACCTTCTCTATCATCCATCCATGCCGCCATAACTCACTTCACTACTGTGTTCTATGTTATGCTCTATGTCTTGGTTTGATATGTTGGATTTCTTGGATAGATTCTTTTTGGTTGGTCCTTAACTTTTCATGATCATGAAATTGACTATGGTGTCCACAGACTCCTTAGTTGAGGTTATGCAAGGGCAACAAGGGCATGAGCTTGCTATGGGGAGGATCCACTTGCATAGCTCTTGGCTTAATTAGTTAAGGTTCCTTACCTTTGACATTGCTACAATCCTATCTTTCACATATTCCATTGGGTATTCTCCTCAATGTTACTTAACCTTTTATTTCATTCATCCCCTAAATTAATTTTTCTCCATTTTTTCAAATTTATGAGCTTCAACACCCTCTTCTCATGTTTACATACTGTTCTTGGCCTTTTGAGCTTTCATTTGACCCAAATTTCATTCAAAAATTCTTTGTATTTTGTAAGTTTAACCAAAGTCAACAATTGTCTATGGTGATCAACAGCTACATCGATGAGGCCTCATCGATGTAGTTGATCATGTCAATGAGGCCTTGTCGATGTAGCTCAGCACGTCAATGAGGCCTTGTTAATGTAGTTGATCGTGTTGATGAGGCCTTGTCGATGTAGCTGACCACGTCGATGAGGCCCTGTTGATGAGGCCTCATTAATGTAATGCTTACATCCTATATATACTGTTGTGCACTTAGGAATTTTTGACATTTGCCTCATAACACACGAAGAGTTTTTGTAATTTTTAGAGCCCAAAACCTTCCAAAGCCAATAACTTCCCAACAGATTGTCCAAATCAATTGATTTTTTGATCTTCCACTTACCGACGGTAAGATCTTTATCATGGGGGCTGCAAACCGTAAGGTTTCCAATGAAAAGTTGATGAAATTTTTTTGGAAATTTTTCTAAACTCCCCTAAAGGATTAATAACCTTAACAATCTACAAACATCAATTTTTTAAAAAAGTTAGCCCTTTCAACAACGTTTAGGATGATTTATTACCAAGAGCACATAACTAAATAATAATTAGAATAATTAAATTAGCCATAATCACAACTTAGCCAAGTGTAACTATTCTTAAGAGATAAAGGTATTCCAATTGCTTTAAGTTACATAACAATTAGTAATTGATGGTCTCATTGTGATTATAGATGATACTAAAATAGAAATGTCTATAGGAAGAAGAACCTTCTCAACCAAAGGAGAATCAACCTAGACCTAGAAAGGGCCAACAAGAATAAGCCCAAGAATTGCCAGAGGCAACCCATGCATTGGGACTTCTTCGTGAGGAGCCCAAAGTGGAATCTATTCAACAGATTCCAAAAGAAGAAGTGTCCACAAAACAATCACAGTGAAGAGAAGTGCTTGGACCCATGCTAAGGCTTGAAGTCCCTTTCACTCAAGCCTTCCTTGACATTCTTAGATCTTGAGAAATCCAAGGATCAATTCTTCAAGAAATCAACTTTGAACCATTCGTAGAGAAAGCTCTAGCTAATGTTAAGAGTCAACTACAAACCTCTTCCATGTGGCTAATCACCACATCCAGTGGGGAGTGGTACATGGGAGAGACATATATCTCTTTTAGAGTAATAGAAGGCTAGGGTCCATTGTCAAGATCAAGGACATTCAAGTATCCTACTTGGTTGAAGCTATTGCGAAGGCATTGGGGTTGCTTGATACCAGGACACATTTAGTAGAATTATCAATGAAAGGTGATCCTACGGCCAAGAAGTGGACCTAGCGGTGCTATGAGGTTGACCATACGGAGTACAGTGCACTCACACTGGTGGAGCGAATCTATTTCAAAATTGTGGCGTATCACCTCAATCCAAAGGTAAGGCCAAGCAAGGTGACCACTTTCTCTACCTAAGCATGTGTTGCTTTAAGTGGGAAATCTCTTGTCAACCTTCTACAACTGATCTATTTAGAGATTGAAAGCACTTTAAGGAAAACAAACGTGGAATAAAAACCTTGCCCTTTACATTCCTCATTTAAAAACTTTGCAAAAGAGCAGGTATTGGTCGCTACTCCAATGATACAATCAAGCACACTCCTTTGGCCTCATGGTCCAAAATCATGAAAGACAAGACACCAATGATGACTCAAGAAGAGGAGTAGCCACCACCATCGCCCACTCAAGAAACAATGTTGAAGGCCTGCACAGCCATTGAGCACTTATGAAAAATTTGAGAATAGCTCGTAAGTGAACAAGAGCAATGTGCAGGAATGAATGGGGCAAATCCATTTGTATATCATCTAGCAATGAGTCACTTTAATGAGGTGGCTCGAATAGTCAGCTGGATGGAGAGGAGTGGACCAATTTTCTCTATCCAATGAACACAATTGCCTACAAGGTTAGATTCCAATGCTTGGGAGGTGACAATGTCATTAACTCAATAAGATTTATTCCTAGAAATCTCTGGGAATGCCACCACTTTCTTGGTGCTTTTGGAGGAAGGTGAAGGGGAAATTGTCTTGGTGATGCAGCACTAAGGGTAGGAAATAGTAGCTAAAGGTGTTGCTGACCATGTCGCTAATGCATAAAATGCACCCGTGGTGTGTGTACTAGATGTACATGTACTTCAAGACATGTAGATGTCCGTAGGCACGATTAGCAGGAAGTTGAATGCAGCCCAACATGAAGAATTATGGAATTGATTGGTAACAACCAATTTTGAACATCTTCTATTTTCTGGAAAATAGCACCGTAACCTAGTCGGAGCTATTGGATGCAAGGGGGAAGTGCATCCTCTTAAAGGTACGACTAAAAACAACTCAAGAACAAATCAATGCTTAACTACAAAGGTTGGGAAACTACATGTCCACCTTGTTGGCCCTATGATTCTCAGCCCAATAATAGCCAAAGATGAAGCTTTTAAATAGCTTTAAGAACAATTTAGAATGGCTAAGGAGGAGGCAGTAATGACCACTTTTAACGAGTCCATAAAAAAAGTAAAGATGCACTCAATTTAGAAGGACCTGGCTCAGATGCACCAGGAGAATGAGACTTTACTGCACAAAATCATCACTTGCACAATGTTAATGCCCAGAAGGAATAGATGTAAGAATATATTCATCAAAAGCAGGAGTAGCTAGCCAAGGTGAACATTAGGTTGAGGAGATTGACCATAGAGAATCAAAATTAGTCAATGGAGGAAGTTTGTGCCTTGCATCAGAAGTCTGCCATTGAGATTGCCACCTAGAAGAATGAGGCCCTCAAGTTTGAAAAAGTGAAAAATCAGTATAGGGACTAGGTTGGCCTATAGAAGGAAGTCAATAAGAAATGCATCCAATAGGCAAAGGTGAAAATAAATGAATTCCTTCAGCAACTCCAATAAGAGAAAGAAATTTGGCAGCTCATCATTAATGGGATTGATGCCTATAACAAGGTGGAGATTTAACTAAAGGAGTTGCAAATAGAGGGGATGCTAGAATATATGAAGTTGGTCAATCTCTGTTATGCAAACTTGGCAATGTTAACTACCTGAAGGCCATGGTCAGAGTTGGAGAAATAAGTGGCTAGCTCATATTTGTGATTCGAGGCAAAGTTCCAACACCACAAAGACACCAAGCAGAAGCTTGAGACTATAAACGCTGAACTCAGAGTTCTTAGAGCATGGTTCACAGACTAATGATCAATTTCTAAGAACCTAGCCAAATGAATGAATGATTACTAAGAGCTGAAGGACACAATTAGAGTGTTTAACATTGAATGCAAATAGTTTGTTGCCTGGTTCATCAATGCTAAGGAGTTGTTTTCGGCAATACCATGTCCCTGGGATGTGCCCATTTCGACCCACATTAGTGAAGTTGCATGTATGGTGCATGATCCCAAAATTAAGGAGGAGAAAATAAAAGCAATGTTGGATGCTTTTTGCCTATTGCCAAAAGTTGTCGCAGCAGTAGGACAGCTACAACCGTCTCAACCACCGCCTATGTGTGAAGTTGGTGAAGGTCCCTCAGAACCTCAAGAGCCACTGCCGCTTAGGACTATCTGATCTTCTCCACCAAACTTCATGCCATCAAGGAACGTGCAATCCAATTTTGAAGAGTCATTTCATGGTGTTCAATTTTGTGTCATGAACACCACCATTTTTGTAATGTGTTGATCCGTACACCTAGGCACTCCATTTTTTGTCAAGTCAGTTAGTCAGTTTTATTTGAGAAAAGTCAGTCAATAATCCCATACCTTCCCAATTTTGTAAAATAAGTCAAGGATGACTTTTCATTTAGTCATGGGGATATGATGAGTCACAGTTTAGTTGGCTGCATCGATGAGGCCTCATTGATGCATGATACCCTGTCGATGTAGTGTTTGCATTCGACTATAAATATGTGCCTACCAGTCACATTTATGGCAATAGAGATTTTTCAGCAATGAAGCTCTTGCAGTTTGTTTAATTGAGAGTTAGAATTTTCCTCCTAAGTGCCTACAACAGGAGTTATTGATTGTATAGATCTTTATTCGAGCATTGTTGTACCTGAGCACGATAGTGTGTGCGGCAATAAAGATGAGTTTTCTGATAAATCTTGCACCACTTTGGATAGATTAAATATTTTGTTTATGCATTTAATGTTTTTAATTATTTATTTAATGCTTTCAATTATTTATTAAATATTTTCTAGTAATTAAGTTAATGAAGTGATTAGGAAAGATAGATTAAACACATAAGTATGACCACTTCGAGCATAACACGTATTTGCTTGGTAATCCTAATAGCGTTATTGCTTGGTACACCCAGTAGTGAGCGCTTGGTGAGCCAGTAATGGATATGTGGATTTAGGATGTTTGCGGAAGGTGGGACGAGATGCTTATGTTAGAACTAGTTAGACACTAGTTAATTACTTGATCCAATCACTTTTATCTTCCTTTGAACACCAAACCATAAAATATAAAATAATAAAAATCAGATGCCTTAATTACACTTAATCATACCAGTGTACATCACAAATGTAATTGGAAAGACAATGATTGACCTTAAGGGAAAGATTCACTTCCTAGAAGACTAGGGCACTAGAAATTACAAAGTCTGTGGAATTTGACCGGATCACGAGTAAACACTTGTGATTCATATAGTTGGGTGTAGGGGTACCTTGCTGCTCATCAACTAGGAAATGCCTCCCCCCTTATAGAGTTTGTGTATCAAGCATCAAAAGGAAAGTGTCTTCTTCCCTCACTTATTCTCTTTGAAACACTTCTCAATTTCGAGGAAGATGAGCTTAGGGAGGTTGATAAGGAATTTACCACTTAGAGCAATGCACACATGGGCAGAGAAGCTAGTGACCTTATTAGACCTCATCGTTGGGTTTGGGTGATAGGATGTAATTTTGAACTAGGTTCTCTCCATCTTGGTGAGTGCACCATACTCCTTACGGTCCATCCCATAGCATTGCTAGATCTATTCCTTTTTTGCATTAGGGTATGCCTGAGTTGAATTTCTACCAATGTTGCCCATGTGTCAAGTATGCTGAGGGCCTCTACAATGGCCTCAATTAAGTAGGAGATAGTCATCTTTGATTTTTATAGTGGCATCTCCTTTTCAGTTGTACCTATTAAAGATAAGTCTCCCTCATGTACCACTCTCCACTAGAGGAGAGAATGGGACACATGGACGACCTCTATAATTATGTTGGACTTCCTATGGCACTAAGTCCAAGAAGAAACCAAAGTTAAGTTCTTGAAGAACTGAACTTTGGACCTTCTTGGAATGACTTTTTTCAAGGCAGACCTTGGTCAATATGACCTCTAAACTAGGCCTAGGCCTTGGTGCCTCATCATGCGACAATTGGCTAGTCTTAGCTATGGGAATCTAATGAATAAATTCTACTTTGGGTTCCTTCTGAAGAGGTCACATTGCATGGGTCTTTGCTTCTTGTTCTTGGGATTGTTATTCCTTCCTCCTCTTAATTGCTTCTCCATAGGTTGGGATGGTCCTTCGTATGGTCCCCTCTTTGATGCCATCAATGATCACAAACATAATCAAGGATTAGTGTTTTATGTATAACTTGATATACTCTTGATACCTTCCCTCTTTTTGGTAAGTTACACTTAGGTTAGTTGTAATCATGATAAAATGATTATTTTATTATTATTTTATTCACAGCTACTCGAGTTTGTTGATGAGGTTTAACTTCGTATGAATTGATGATTTTTAACATCATTTTATTAGTTAAAACTTTGGAAGTTGAAAAAATTTTAAAAACTTTTCTATCATAACCCATGGATTTGCGGCCCCCATAATGTAAAGCTCACCTCTGGTAGCTTGAGGGTTGAAGAACAAGTTTATTTGGACAAGCAGTGTGCAAGTTATAGTGCTTGGAAGGTGCACTGGGCTAAGAAAAACGCAAAAAATACCCTAGTGTTGTGGTGCAAATGTGCAAAAATGGCTAAGTGTTAACGTGTATTTATAGACTATTTGTGTTGCATCAACGGAGATGCGACGATGCATTAGGTTGCATCGATGCTGCCTATTTAAGCAAAATTTGACATTTAAAAACTAAGTGTTGGGGAAGAGTTTGGTGATGAAATTGAAATTTAGAGGAAGCCTAAAAAGCTTAGAAGAAGGAAAAACTATGGATGAGGGCTTGAAATTTATTTGGGAAAAGGAGATTTGTATGGAGTTTGATTGCTAAGTAGTGTAAAAACTGGATGTTCCAAGGTGGAAAACAATGGTTTTGAAGGGGAAAATGACTATGGGATAAGAAGTTTAACTGTCTACACCAAGGGGTATGCAAGTGGATCATTTCCATAGTAGGCTCATGCCTTTAATGCGCTTTCATGGTCTCATACCTAGGGGTTTGCAGGCACCAAGGATGATTAATGGCAATGTATTGTTAAAAATAAAATCACATAAGAACTCATCAAAAAATTAAGACATACCAAAATGAACACATTGATGAATCATGATAGGAGGTAATGAGATGGTAGATGGAGAGAATTGATGATGAGGAAGAGAGTATGGAATGGAGTTCCTCATCCTAGCCACATGAAGTCTTTTGTGAACTATGTGATTAAAGTGATCTAATATTGTCCCATCCTTAGCTAGAAACAAGTCCAACCTCTTCCAATGACTTTGAATTGGCATACTTAGACTATTTGAGCCCCTAGAGTTCATGAACATTCCTAAAGATCATCCATCATTTCAAATAGAGAAGAAAAAAGTAGCATGAAGTGAAGAGGACCTTAGTTAGAGGGGTACCTTCAAGCATGGGTGACCTGTCTTTCTATCCCCATAACCAGTGCTTGTATCCCATTATTTTGTCTAAGGAGTGCGCTTTGAATTCCCATGGTTTTTTAAATGGAAACCACACCATGCAAAGACATTTTTTCTTGTTATTGGTTGACATTAGGAATGCTGAGGGATTGATGGAAATACCTAGAAAACTCTAAATGGTAGGTAGGTACAAAAGGTAACAAGTTCCCTTGAAGACATGTGCTTGTCAATTCCACTTGACTCATTCCAAGTCTAGAAAGTACCAAGGTCATAGGTTCTTTAAAAGTTGTTATTAAGAAAGAACCTCATGCTTTCAAAACAAGAGAACACCATAGAGTTGAGTGGAATGGATGGATGACATGAGCTCACTACCTGATATCATGAGAACACCAATGTTCCATTAATCCATGTCAAAATTCAACGATAAAATCTAGTCATTAAGCCATCAATTTAAATAGTAAAATTTAATTAATCATTATCAATTAGAAACTATATTTGGCATAAAGTCCTCATGGTAATAAAGAAGATGAATACATATAAAAAAACCCAAATAAAGCAAAATATAAAAGAAATTACAAAATATCCAAGAAGATGGACAACGTATAAAAAATGATGTAAAACAAAAAAATTGAATAGACAAGTAACTATTATAGCATATTAACATGGATGGCCATCTTCCCAACAATTGAATTGGAAGGGAGAGATTTGAAAGATTGAGCGTGCTTGGCCATTAGTTAAGGTATTAGTTCCATCAAGTGTCCTTGCCTCTAGGAAAGGTTTAAGTTATGACATGTTGACCAATAACCTTTTTTTTTGGGCTGGTAGGATGACAGATCATGGTCCTAGATAGGAAATTTTCATGTATAATGTCATGTACAAAGTAAGGACACTCCCGTAACATTTTAAATTTTTTATGTTGAGGTACATGCATTGGGTTTCAATAGAGTACCTTATCTCCTAGTTGAAATTTTACTTTCCTTATTCCAAGGTTATGGTGTTTCTTGTTCTGTGCCTTGTGCATTTCATTCAATGATAGGGCCACTAATCTATCCTTTTCTAGCATGTTGAGGTTCATTAATCTTTCTCTTTGGGCTAGACTTAAATTTAGGTCAAGGTCACATGCCATTGAAATTGTATAGAGCTTAGTTTGGATTGGAATAGTTGGAAGTTTCCCTTACACTAAATATAGGAAGAATGCCTAAAAGGAAGTTTCCATTTTGAAGGATAAGCCCAAAGAGCATTGTTGAGTTTATTACTCTAGTCTTTCCTATATTTACTAATTGTACGTGTTAGTATTTTGGTGATTTTCCTATTGGTAACCTTAACTTAACCATTGGCTTAGGGGTGGTATGCAGTTGTTACTTTATGTTTAACCTCTAAGTGTTGCATGAGCTTTTGAAAAGTGTCACCAATAAAGTGTGTTTCATTATCTAAAATTAGTGGCGATGGCACATCAAACTTGTTTACAACATTTTATTGTACAAACCGTGCCACCATAGATGATGAATAATCGATGATGGTAGTAGCTTTAGTCCATCTAGTGTAATAGTCAACCACCATGATGATGTATGCCTTTCCATTTGACATGGGGTTGATGGGCCACATGAAGTCAATCCTCTAAAGGTCGAAAGGATTTAGTGGTTGAATCCACTTTTGAGACCCTTCCATTCATGCAATCATCCCTTCATCATGTTGGCACCTACCATAGGAATGGAAGAAGTGATGGAAATCCCTAAAGATCATGGGCCAAAAATACCTTTCCATGAGAATCTTAATGACCATCCTCCTCCCAGCATATTGATCCTCACAAGGGCCTTTGTATGCATCCTAGAGGACTCAAAGCTAATCTACATTGGGGACACACCATTGTACTAGGTCATCTGTGTAACTCCTATAGAATTTACCTTTGATTTCCATGGAGTGTTTGGCTTGATGAAGAAATTGCTATTTCTTCTTGTTGTCCCACTCATGTGGCATCTCCTATGTGAGTAGCGAGGAGAGGATGTGATTGTACCAGTTTGCTTCTTTGGGATCTTGATTAGTAACATTACCAGCAAAGAGAAGTTCATTAAGGAATTAATCAGATAGTGGGTCCTCATCCTTTTCACTATTCCATCTGATCCAAGACAAGTGGTTAGCAACCACATTCTTAGTTCCCTTTCGATCAGTCATTGTTAAGTTAAACTCTTGAAGGATCACTAGTCACCATATGACATGGGGGCTCAATGTTGGTTTATTCATTAGGAAGCGAATGACACTGTGGTTGGTGTACATAAAAACTTGGTATCTCCTAAATTTCTCTAAGGTGTTCATCACTACCATGAGTTCTTTTTCAATGATGGTGTAGTTCAATTCTACATCTACAATGCTTTTGCTTGCATAGTGGATGTAGTATGAACATTTCTAGTCATCCATCTATGTAAGCATGACTCCTAAAGCATAATTTGATGCATTTGTCATGATGTGGAATGGTGTGGACTAGTTTTTTGCTCATAGAATTAGAGCTTCTATGAGGTTTTTCTTCAATTGTTGAAATGCATTCTCACATTTCTTGATCCTAGAAAAATGGTGCATCTTTCCTGGTAAGCTTCACCAACAGTTTGGAAATCTTCGAGAAGTTTTCAATAAAGCACCTATAATAACCAATGTGACCAAGGAATGACCTCATGTCTTTCACTATTTCTAGCTATCTAGTTATTCCTTAGATGATCCTTATTTTTTTTGGGTCTACCTTGATCCCTTTGTTTGAAATTTGATGCCTCAAGACAATGCCCTCTTAGACCATTAGGTGGCTCTTCTACCAATTAAGCCTCAAATTTGTCTTTACACATTGCTAAAGAACTTTCTCAAGGTAGTCTAAGGCTTACTAAAAGGTAGCCGCATAGGTAGAGAAGTCATCCATAAAGACTTCTATCCTACTACTAATAAATTATTAGAAGATGCTTAGGACCAACTTTTAGAATGTGGAAGGAGCATTGCATAGGTCAAAGGACATATTTTGATATGCAAAAGTCCCCTAAGAACTTGTGAATGTTGTCTTGGCTTGGTCCTCTTGTGCTATCTGTATTTGGTCATAGTCACTATAATCATCGAGAAAGCCATAGTAACAAGGCCCCACAATGGTGTCCAACATATGGTGCACAAGTGACAATAGCAAATGATCTTTATAAGTTGTCATATTCAATAGCTGAAAGTCCATAGGAACTTTTTATTTTCCTTCTTTCTTTGGTACAATAATAAGTGGGCTAATCCACTCACTATCTGCAAATGGGTAGATGAACCCAGCCTTGAGAAGTTGTTCAATCTCCTCCTTGATGATTTGCTTGAGTTTTGGGTTCAAGTGTCTTGTGGTTGTCTCTTTGGCTTGATGGATGAGTCTGTGTAGATTCTTTATTAGCATATCCTAGGATCAATTTTCATTAGCTCATGATATGACCAAGCTAAAGTTGTTAGCCATTTTTTCACAACTTGTAATAATTTCTTTTTCTATTCAAGTGTAAGTGTGACATTGATAATTACTAGCTTGCTATTGTTCAAAAATGCATATTCCATTCTTGCCGGTAGAGCCTTTAACTCAAGGGAATCTTGCTTGAAACTCTCAAGGATCTCAAAATCTTCCTAATATATCTCACTTTATGCATCAAAGAGTTGATGATAGAGGTGCTCCAATTTGTTCATGCTTTCAACATAGGAGCTAGTGAGGCTCTTAGCTAGTTCCATGCACATTGATGATCCAACGTCATTATCTGTTATCAGCCATTGGGTACCCTCTTGTTTAGTGATTGTTGCATACAGGCACCTTTGAATTTCTATATTTTGCATATTGATTACATGCCTAAAGTCATGTGCCTTTGATGATCCACAGTATTTACACACAATGGTACCCTATGTCACTATACGTGATGCATGAAACTCTTTTCTTCTTGATCTTTCTAAATTCATTTTCCTTGGAAATATCTAAGGAAAGATCTTGAATCATCAACCTTACATCGATGGTGCTCAACCATGTTCTTTTTATGATGATAGGAAAGTTTCCTTTACAATTCTTTACATGGATCACTAGAAAATTGGTAGGATAGGATCACCCAAAAATGGTGGTCATGATGTCTTCCATCAATTGCAAAGGAATAATGATAGATAGGCCTACCAACTCCAATCTAATGTTTCTCTTTTTCAAGGGAGGTAGATTGTAGGCTTTGTACATCTCTTGTGAAACTAAGTTAACTCCAAAACCTAAATCCAAAATAGCCTTACATGGTTTTTTTTTGGTGATCTGCATGTAAATAAGAGGACTTTCAAAATCAAATCTCTTCCTGGGAAGATGGCCAACATTGATCTAATATGTGACCACATGGGTCAACATAACCATGTGTAACTGGGGAGCAATTTAGTTTGAAGGTTGTTCAATAGGGATCTCAAAGGTTAAAGGAGTAGGGTTGGCAGTAATAGGTGTTTGAGAGGACTTCATGGGGCTATTAGTTCTAACAAACGATGTCTTGTAAGGCTTGGATTTAGGACCACTTGGTTGAGGAGCTGGCTGCAAGTTTACTACCCCTATGGTGTTTCATTGTTGTGGCTGGGTATGTATTTCACCCTACATGGATGGAGCAGGTTGTAGAGGTGTTGATGATGATGGTGTAGGAGTAGATGGGTGTTGAGGGGGAGGACAAAAGGAAAATGTAGACTCCTCTCTTGGAGAAGATGCTTTGTAGTACTCCAAAGGGTAGTAGTGGTGTGGGTAGGAAGCATGACTAGAAGAGTTACTTGGAGAGTTTGGCTACTAAACATAATAACCATAGGGATTAGGTTGGCGATAAGGGTACTACTACCTTAGAGGTAGCATCCCCTACTACTGTGGGTGTTGCCACTGTTAATACTACTCTTGAGGTTGAGGTGGTACACTTCTCAGATAGTATGCTTGTTGGTGGAATTGCTACTAATAGGTGTCTTGTTGATAAAGCAACCTCATGTGTGCTTGCTATTTTGCCAATCTAGGATTCAAAGCATACACTTCAGATTCTTGTAGGTGTGACAACACAAGACAACATCCCTTAGCATGTTTGTATCAAAAAATTTCACAATCATCATCATCACTTTCTAAATTTTCAACCTTCTCTATTACTATAGCTTTACCCTTATCCTTGTGATATTCCAATTTAACATTCTTTTTCTTTCTTTGTTCATAGCCACTACCTCTTTGATCTCTATGTTCCTCTGCAATCTTCATAGAAGTTTGGAACTTCTCATTCAAGGAATCCCACATTTTATCTACCTTAGCTGATATTTTAGTAATAGATTTTTGGATCGGCAAGGTTTTCCTCTACATCACTTCATCAAGTGGTGCCTCCTTCTCGTTCTCATAGAAACAGACCTCCCTCTTGTGAATGGAGGGATTTCTATTATGCTTCTATGTACTTTCCCATTTATTTAAATCTCCTTCCTCTTTTTCCACCTATTCTATGAGCCTTTGAATTTGATAGACCCTTAGCTTAGAAAGTATCCCTTAGGCACAAACCTCAAGGATTCTCCTTGTTTTTGTTCTAAGCCCATCTATGATACGATGTAATTGACCTCGTTGGGAGTATCCATGGCCTAGGCATCAGTGCAATAGGGAGTGGTACTTTTCTAGTGCTACATCCAAGGACTCATGATTGCCTTGTTTCTAGCCTTGGATTTTCCTCCACAGATTGGACACTCTAGAGTACGTTTGATATTTGTCATTGAATAGCTCTAGCATTATACTTCATCGTTCAATGGATTCTAGTTCTAAGAACCAATACCAATTTTCTACTTCTTTTATGAGTATCCTCATGAATAGTTTTAGCTTTTTCCATTTGTTTTTCACATTTTTCAAGGCACAGGCATTATGAAAGGCTTGCAAATGATTTTGTGGATTTGAATTATATTTTTACTCAAAGTTGAGGATATTGTTCATATCCAGCTATTTGTTGCAGCTATCTTTCAAGTGCCTAGTGGGAATTCTAATAGCCTCTAAAATATTTAGCATGTTTCTTGTAGTGAGTAGAGGCTCATCGTAGTCATAACAGTCTTGATGGCCCCTATATGATGAGTTTTGTTGTGTTTTCTTTCTCTGTGATGCTATTCCCCTTGTTGTTGTTTATGCCCCTATTCTCTATTGTCCCAATAGGATCTTCAATCATCCCTAACCTGTTGTTCATCTTCATCATGATCTCTACCATTCTTTTGACAGTCTCAATCTTTGCTTCTCTTGTTGGAGTTTGAGGAGGAAGATGATGAAGGTAAGGAGGAAGGAGAATTAGCACTAGAACAATGCCTACTGGCTTCTCTTATTCGGTCCCTACCTTGATCACCATGTTTATCTTTCTTTTGGTGCTTGTCATTATCCTTGCCTTTGGATGAATGACTATGGGTGTTATCTTTTGAGTTTCCCTGATCCTCTGAACCATTCTTTTCCCCACCCAGGTTGTCTATAGTTGACTACAACCTTTGGTTAAGGGTCTCCCCATCAAAGAAAGGAGGATAATCTATGTAGTGGGATTGGCTTGAAAAGAAGTACTTGGGATCCTTGTGTGGTTGCAAGAATAGGTGGGTAGGAAACCTTTTGCACTTTGAAGCCTCATATCGAGTTTCTATCTGTCAATCTTTCTTTCATTGGGCCTTAGTGGGATGATAATCCTAATAGATGTGATCTTGGACCTTGCACTCTGAGTTAAGTTCAATGATGCCCAACCTTATTAGATTGTTCAACAACATTGTAAGAATAGATCGGTCGGGAGACAACATGATGTTGTCTTCTATGATCCTCCATCGCATCTACTTGTCTTGATGTAGGATGAAGGTGAAATTCAGAGTGTAAGGATCCAGATGGGCATACACAACTTGGCATTGTTGGGGCACCTTCATCTTTTTACCTTCTTACCTTTGATTTTATTCGTCAGTGAATGACAGTAAAGATTCTTCCGTGTGAGAAGAAGCCATATTAATGATTGTTAATTAACAATTTACTTTTTAACTTTTATTTTCTTAATGATTTGGTGTTGGATATTCTTTACAACATCTTTATAAGATTTACTATCTTTCCTATTTAGCACACTTAGCTAGACTAAATCCCCAACAACGACACCAATGATGAGCAACAAGTAGTCCCTTTACTCAATCATATGAATCACAGGTGTTAGCCAATAATCTGATTAGATTTTGTAGACTTAGTTTCTAAGTGTACCAATAGACAAAGTTAGTGTTGTGAGAGTTATGATTGTTGTCTTCTTGGCTTCACTTGTGTGAGCTCAGTTGTATGGCTAATTGTAAGTTAAGGCACATGGTATTTATTTATATTTTAAATTTTATTTTATTTAATCTAAGCATGAAATAAAGATAATTAATTGGAAATTAACTAATTAACTATCTAATGCCTTAATCTAAGTAGTCTAACATAAGCATCTAGGCCCAATTTCCATTTGCATCTTGAACTTGCCCTAATGCTTTTGGGTTACCAAGTGTTTATCACTGGGCGTACTAGATAGCCATTGCTAGGATTACCAAGTGTTAAGCAGCATGTTCGAAGTGGTCGTACTTATGTGTTATTAAGTTCATTAATTAAATAACATGAATCTAAAGTGTATAAATAATAAAATGCATAAAAATAAACATTAATCTAGTCTAAGTGCTGCAAGGAGTTCCAAGAATCTCATCTTTAGTACTATTATATCAAAGTGTCTAGGTACATTAATGCTTGAATAAGGATCCATACAATTTTTGAAGTCTTATTGTGGGCACTCAAAAAATATTCTAACTCTAGGCTAAGAAAACTACAAAACTTTAACTATACTATTGACTTAATGTGCCATAAAAGTGGTGGGTATGTGCATTTATATAAGTAAGACTAGACATTGTGTCAATGCATTTGCCTTGATGCATCAAACCATTTGTTGACAATGCTACGTTGACGTAGCTAGTTGAATGATTCATCAATAATAGATAGGAAAACCAAGTTCATTGAGTATAAAAACTTATAACTATTTGCACATTTAGGTCATTTAATGGAGTAGAGCAGAGTAGTGGTGAATTAACAAGTAATTGTAACCAATGAATTAAGCATGGGTTGTGTAGAAGTTGCTAGTGCAATGCCTAAATTGGAGAGAAAAAATAGTGAAATTCGTTCATTCCCTCATCCTAAAATCAAATGATTTCAAAGACATTTGTTGAAGGAATAATTAAGGCATAAGTAGTGAAGCACTCTTTAGACATGGATGCATCTTTAGTAAAGGTTTTGAATTGCCATGCTGCAACAATTTACATAGTATCACCTCTCAAATTTGCAACTGTACATAGATGCTTTGATTCCATTGTTTGTTCTTGGAGCTATTTGAGAGGTAGTAAGGGTTGAGGATTGTGAAAGAGTTCAAGTCATTACAACAACAGAGTTCAAGTCATTACAACAAGAAGGCGAATATGTATTTCTAGTTGTCGTGATTGCACTTTTTACTTGGGTTTCAATCAACCTCCATTTATTATTGGTGATAATCATAAGTTGCAGGTAGCTCCATACAACACGTTTTACTTTCAATTAAATGTGCACTACCTGTTAGAGGGAGGAATAAGTCTGAAGGTTAATCTTTGGGACATGCCCTTAACTCTCGGAATGGTTGATCTCCATGATTCTTTGTTTCATCTTGCTGGTGTTGCTGATGACAAATCCGAGACTGCTATTATCCTTCATCCAAACAACAATCTCCTATTTGTGGTTCCTAGATGGCTTCAAAGTGAAACAAATGTAGAAACAAAGGAGATCCCATATTCTTTACCTGATGTTTATGGTATATCACTTCAGCGTAAGTCTCAGGCTTCTCAGTATCGACGTCAGGATCTGAGAAGTATTCATCTCCAGGAATATAAGGGAAAGAGCTTTTGAATACAATTCATTTTAGAGATTAGCTAAATGCATCTGGAAGTATACGCCAGTTTATTGTCTCCAAAATGATGATTGAGAGATGCTTGGAGGTTACGGCATAGTAAAATTTGCTCGAGCATTGGCGGCGCAATTGTATTCACATTTGCAGAGATGATCGGGGAAGGTCAGCATCACCAGAGTGGCGGTCAATACCAGAAACGAAACACTTACATTCTAATCATTCTCAGAAATCAAGAAGAAAATGGGACGCTGCTCTTGCTACAGGAATCGAATAGTGCGTGGCAAATCTTCTGCGGCAGTTTGCATTTGAGGGTTTGTTTTTGAAGAACAAACCCTAACCGGTGCCTGCAATAAAGCCTTAGGGTTTGATCGGAAAGACGAAATGGAGAATCAACGAAATAGCAATGATAGAAACTGCAACAAACACGACTGTAGCAGAAGCCGGAGCAGGTGCAAACGAGCAGCACGTTCTTGCTCATCGTCTTCCATATCTTCATCGTCGGAGAAAGCCTCCCCGTCCCAGGATCCAATCACGCTGTGGCTCTGATCTCCATTTATCGTTGTACGAGAACGACGATATAGGTGTTAGGGATTCTTCTATGCAGCAAGCTCAAAATAACCAACATCAGCAGTAGCAAAAGATGAACCAGAACCATTTCTGGAATACTGCTGTGCCTCCTGGGCAGATACAGGGTTTGGATAAAGCCAAACGAGGGCTTTCTCAGGCCATGAAGGGCCGCAAGGTTCGGGGATTTTTGCCTAAGAAGCTTGAGAGTGGATATTGGTACGACCAACAAGAATGGGACTACAGGCTGCCGGACTTTAATTTACATTGGAATTTAGGATCCACCACGGTACTTGCATGCATACAAGGTAGGAACTATTAGCGAGCATTAACATTTGAGAACTAATGAACAAAGGTTGACAAGAAATGACCAAGTGAATGTGTCAACCAAAGGTAGACTATTGGCCAGAACATGGTATAGTGTGAAGATGTCAAAGACTATTATTGCTCGGAAGGACTACCTTCACTATGTAAAAAAAAATACATCAAAGGCACAAAAAAGGAGGTGGTTGTGACTTCTTCTATAATGGTTGCAACCTAATTTTAATTTCTCATGATATTGTAATTATCAAACACGACACTTGTCAACTATAGCTTATTAATCTCCATGGTGGTTGTAACTCTTGTCAACTATAACATTTAACTCTATGGTGGTTATAACTCCCCCCCACCCATAATGTTTATAATCCACCTTAATTTTTCATGATGATTGTAGCCACCCAAAAGCTACTATAAAAAGGGCTTCACGGGTGGATTTGAAGGGGGATTTGGAAGAAGCAACTTTGAAAAATTGTTGGAGAATTCTTGTAAATCATGGCTTGATAAAGACATCAATTCAGCTACTTTGTTTTAATTTTGTGAGTTCATTTTTTCCTATTTTGTTTTAATTACTTAGCTAATAGTTTATAAGTATTGTTCTTGGCATTTAAGTTTGAGATTTTTCTATGTTGCTTGTATAGCTATGTTTTTGAGCAATGTTAGGCTTCTATTAAGGTTTGCCATATAAGAGCTTGTGTTGTAGAAAAGCATCTTGAGGAATTTAATAGTAATGTCTTATAGAAATTGCCTATTTGAGTTTAGGGAATCTAGAAAATCTTTGATACTTTTAGATAACTGAAATAGCTTCTTTATTTATAAAGTATACTACCTTAATATTGCAAGCTTGAAATTGTCAAATTTTTCTGGAAGTTCCATTGTTTGCAATTCTTGACCAATTTTAACTAGCCAAATACAAGCTTGTACTTTGTCGTTTACATAACGTTTTGATAATTAAATAGAGTGTCTTTTATGAAATTGCTTGTTGAGCTCAAAAGGTTTGGATGATTCGTAATAGATTGAATTGCAGTAACTTTATTGTGAAGTGCTTCCTCATGTCAATTTGTCTTGCTTAAATGTTTGAGACCCCACAAACATCTGCTCTTTTTTCTTTTCTCTTTCTAAAACCTATTGAATTTTGCTCTATTTCTAGTTTTCTTGTGGAATTTTCTCTTTGGGGGAAATGAGGAGTAGATTGACAGAATTATGCTCAAACATTTTTGTGAAATTTTATTTGTTACAAGTAATGTACTATAGTGACTATATAGACTAAGTGATTTGACAAAATAGGAACCTTCAACAACTCATAGTATTCGACAAAGTTAGCTAAATTTCTTTTATGATAGCCAATTACAGTTTCATACACAACCCAACCATTTCAACATTCATAATAGTAAACACATATGTTTAATTTGTTTCATAGCCACTGAGTCTATTTGGAGGCATCTGGGCCTTGGTGTTGCCAAAGACTAGCAAGCACCTAAATCCTGTTTAAAGAACATATTCGCATCCCATGACCTCAAAGGTCATGAGATAGGAGGCTTCCAATGTTGGTGGTTTGGTCCCAAATGCTCGCCAACAATAACAAAAAGACTAACCATGAATATATAATAGCCAGGAATTTAGAGTTGTTGTATAAGTAAAGGGTTTAATCAAATGCAAAGTATAATAGTAACAACGATAAACAAGAGTACACAAAATTAGCTTAATAACTTTTGTAATAGAGAAAAGTAAGAATAACAAGCTACAAATCTTGAGCATATAGACCTATGGTTGTGTGTATATTGACATTGAAAGAATAAGAAATATTTAAATATAACATGTACTAAATATTGAATACAATTGTGAGAAATATGGATTAGAATACTAAAGTATATCTGCAACGATAGACTCTATGATCCACAATTATGATGTGTATTTCACATGTTTATTGTGTGTATGTTTAGAACATATTAGTATGATCTTCTTTTATTATTTTTAGACCATAAGACACAATTCAATACTAACGATCACAATCTTTTATAGGATAATATATTAGTTAGTTATATCCTTATGTAAAGCATTGTGGTTATACATCTCTTTTAATAACATACATGTTGGGGTGCTAACTCTATTATTACTTAACACTTCCCCTCAAACTTACATGAATGAACTTTATTGAACAACTATTTAAAACTTAACTAATAATTACCTCTTTGTAGATTTTATATTTTATTCTTTTTCATACACTTTTATATAGATAGAAAGATAGATATATAAAACCTTTCCTCGAATTGTACATGTGTTAGCCTAGTGGTACGAGTCTTTGCATACTAACCCTAGGTCATAGGTTTGATTCTACTAGATAGCACTGAGTTATAAACTTCTATAAATCTTCAAGTGTACCTATATTTTACTTATTTTAGGTTTCAACACCTTCCATACTTACATCATGGTTGTGGAAAAGATTTAAATTCCCAATATAGGATCCCTTTATCCAAATTATTTCATTTTTTAGGTTAACCACATAAATATTAAGAAACATTATTCTTTAATCAGTAATGCTATATATTATAAGATTATTTTATACCACTATATTGATGGTTTTATCACTATTGTCTTTTAATTTAAAATACACTAGTGATAAGTCGTTGTTCTATCAGTCATCAACTGGGTCTTGTTGACGGGGCCTAGTTGATGCGTCATATCATGCATTGATGTGGCCTCGTCGATGTAGTGTTTGTAGTCAGCTATAAATACACACCTACTAGCTACATTTATGACAATAGAGATTGTAGTTGAAATGAAGCTCTTGTAGTTTTTCCATTTGAAAGTTAGAATTTTCCTCCTGAGTGCCCATAGTAGGAGTCCTTAAGTGTATAGATCTTTATTCAAGCATTGTTGTACTTGAGCACAATAGTGTGTGCAGTAATAAAGATAAGCTTTCTGATAAATCTTGTAGCATTCTAGATAGATTAAATACTTTGTTTATGCATTTAATGTTTTTAATTAATTATTTAATGCTTTCAATTATTTATTAAATATTTTCAGTAATTAAGTCAATGAAGCGATTAAGTAGATAGATTAAACACATAAGTATGACCACTTCATGCATAACACGCATTCACCTGGTAATCCTAGTAATGTTATTGCTTGGCATGCCCAGTAGCGTAACACTTGGTCGCCTAGCAATGGATATGTGGGTTTAGGATGTGTACGAAAAGTGGGACTAGATGCTTATGTTCAGATTAGTTAAATGCTAGTTAATGAGTTAATTTAAAATTAGTTTATTCAATTACTTTTATCTACATTTGAACACCAAACTATAAAACATAAAATGATAAAAATTAGATGCCTCAATTACACTTGACGATACCAGTGTACATCACAAGTGTAATTGGGAAGACAATGATTGATCTTAAGGGAAGATTCACTTTCTAGAAGACTAGTGCATTGGAAATGATAAAGTCCATAGAATTTGACCAGATTGTGCATGAACACTTTGTGATTCATATGGTTGGGTGTAGGGGTACCTCACTGCTCATCATTGGCATTGTTGTCAGGGACTTTGTTTGTTGAACATGTGCTATTTAGGTTTAAGTGAATACCATTAATATCATTGTATGAACCTCAAGGTCAATATCATTTCCACTATACATAGAATTATAAAAGCATACTAATAATTTTTTTTTTGTTTGCAAAATGTCTTCTTCTTCTTACAAGCATGAAGATGTCAAATTGCTGGTCCCATAGGAATGCAAAGTGGTATATACTCATTGAGGTGAGTATGTACCAAACTTCATCTTCATCCTACATCAGGATGAATAGCTGTGATGGCGTGATATGGAGGGAAACATTGTCTTGCTCCTTGATAGATTTGTGTCAAGGATGCTATTTAAAACTCTTAAGAAGTTGGACATCTTATATCTTCATGAAGAATACATTGTGGATGGATATGACACTCGAAACTACTATCCCATTGAAACACAATGTAGGTCAGATTGATGTTAGGAGAAGCTCCATGAGGCTACAAAGGGAAAACATTACACTAATCCCTTGTTCTTACTAAATTAAGATGATGATGAGTATCCTCCTACTGAAGGTTCTCAACATGAAGATTCTTCACCCCCTAATATTGGTGATGAGGGTGTGAACTTGAACCTGTGATCCACTATTCATAAACTAGGTTTAGAAAAAAGTGATAGCCAAGGTAGGGAATCGAGCAAGCATCACAATAGCAAGGGATTTAAGGATGTGATCATAATAAGTGAAAAAGTGGTGGTAGACACTACAGTGGTGGTGGTGGTCCACCTTCCTTCCTATTCTGAACATTCCTCTTCATCTGATGATTCTCATAGAAGCTACCATCAAAATAATCATGATGAAGGTGATCAACAAGACAACAATGACTGTGAAGGACACGAAGACTGAAGGAGTGGTCAAAACTATCATTGGCATCATCAACGCAATGATGATGATAACCTCTATTAGCAACTCAAAGTATGCTCAAGATTGTAGAGGTAGTTAAAAATTCCAACCAAGCATATGAAAGATAGTTGGGTTAAGTGTTTAGACATGAACAATATCCTAAGATTTGAGGGGGGATACAATTCTGATTCACAGACACATCTACAAGCTTTCCATGATTCCTGTGCCTTACAAAACATGCAAAATGAATGGTAGAAACTCAAGCTTTTCTCAAGGACACTCATCAAGGAAGCTAAAAGCTAGTACCGATCCTTGGAATCAGAATCCATTCATAGACGGAATACCATGTTAGAGCTATTTAATGATAAATATCAGATGTACTTCAGAGTGTCTAATCTGAGAAGGTAAATCCAAGGCTGGAAATAGGGAACACACAACCCTTGGATGCCACCATGGGTAGATATTATTCACTCTTACACTGATGCCCTAGTCATAGTTATTCTCAGAGGGAACAACTTTGCCACATCATAGATGGGCTTAGAGTAGAAATTAGAAGAACCCTTAGAGTGTATACCTAAGGGAGATTGTTTGAATTGAGAGCTTATTAGATCCAAAGGTTAATTGAGTAGGTAGAAAAAGAAGAAGGTGAGCTACAAAAAAGGGAAAGTGTAGAAGAGTATAATAGGGATTCTTTCATCAAAAAATGGGAGGTCCAATTTTGTGATGAGGAGGAGTCACTGCTTGATGAAGTGGTGAATAGGAAAACCTTGCCCATCTAAAAATCTATTTATGATATTTTGGTAAAGGCTGACAAGTTATGAGACTCTTTGGATGAAAAATTTCAAACTACTATGAAGATCACTAAAGAATCGAAAAAGAAAAATAGTGATTATAACTGTAGAAGGCACAAAGAATCTGAACATGCTTACCAAAGAGTTAAGGGTAAACTTGTAGCAGTAGAGAAATTTGTGGAAACCGACTTTGATAATGAAACTGATTGTGACATTTGTCAATACGAACATCCAAAGGGATGTTGTCCCATGGTATCACACTTATAAGAGCCTGGGGTGTATGCATTAAATACTTGACTAGCACTTAGGTAGGCACCTAGGCAATTGCCTTATCCTCAAGGCAATCCATGGTAGTTACACCAATAGCAACAAGCTTACTACCCAAATGGATGAACAATACCAATAGTGGTGCCAACCACAATAATGGGGAATGCCAACCACAATCGATCTAGAAAAAGATCCTTCTTTCAACCCAACAGTCCTCTTCAACCCTCATAATCTAGTTCAGCTAATTGTCCTATATCTCCAATACCCTCATCCTCTGCATCAAATACCTTTGAGTGCCCTTCAAACCAAGTGCCACCTCAGATTCACATTGTAATGCTAACTCATGTTGTTTTTAATTGGATTAAGGTTGGCAGTCTTTCCATGAAAAGATCTAATTTAGGAAGTCCACTCATTTACTTGTAGATCATTGGACAAGAGCCATGTAAGGCTCTTCTTGATTTGGGTTCCGGAGTTAATCTCATCTCCCATGACATGTACAAGGCCTAGAACCTACCACCTCTCAAGAGGAGCAACATTTGTCTAGAATTGGTAAATCAGTCAATTACTATCCCTCTAGGATTAGTAGAGGACATTGTGATCATAGTTTGTGGGTAGTCTTATCCTACTGATTTTCTAGTGATCAAGGTTAAAGACTACAAAAGTGATTTTTCCATCATTATGGGAAGAGCTTGGTTAAGCACGATTAATGCATGTATGGGCATAAGGGACCTATCTCTAGAAATATAAAAAGAAAATGAATTGGGCAAAGTTGAGAAGAAATGTGTTCCATGCATCACGTATAGTGATAACAGGTGCAATTGCATGCAAAAGATTTGATCCATCAAAAGTACATACATTAAAGCATGTAATCACTGTGTGTAAGAAATCAATATTCAAAGGTGTTTGTACGCGGCAACCACAAAATAGGAGGGTACCTAGTGGCTATTAGCTAACTTAGATAGCAGCACATTATGCATGGAACCAACTAAGAGCCTAACATATGCTTATATTGAAGGCATGAACAAAATTGAAGAAGTTCATTCCCAACTCTTAGACAAAGATGATGACACCTATTGGGGAGAGTTGGAAATCCCTGATAACTTCAAGTAGGAGCCCCTATAGCTAAAAAATTTACCAATTGGCATGAAATATGCATTTTTAAATAATGGTAAACTGGTCATAAGTAATGCCAAACTTGCTCCTAAACAAAAAGAAAACTTGTCAAAGGTAGTTAAAAAATGGCCAACAACTTTTGCTTAGTCATATCTAGAGCTAATAGGAATCAATCCAAGGATATGCTAGCATTGCATTTACATCAACCTAGCCATGAAGCCTAGAAGATAGCCATAGAGGTAGCTAAATCCCAAATTGAAATAGATTGTCAAAGAGGAAAGTGAATAACTCCTCAAGGTGGGGTTCATCTATCCCATCAAAAATAGTGAGTGGGTTAGCCCACTTGTGATTGTGCTAAAGAAAAGTGGCAAGTGGTAGGTCTGCATCAACTTCAAGCTGTTGAATATGGAAATGTTTAAAGATCATTTCCCATTTCCATTTTTAGATCAAGTGTTGGACATCATATTTGGGCATTGTTATTATAGCTTCTTGGATGATTATAGTGGCTATAACCAAATCCAAATTGCACTAGAAGATCAGGCCAAGAAAACATTCATGAGTCCTTGGGGGACTTTTGCATATTGTAAGATGCCATTTGGTCTATGCAATGCCTTTACAACATTTCAATGTCTAGTCCTTAGTATTTTCCAACAGCAGATTCGTAGTGGTGTGGAAGCCCTCATGGATGATTTTTCCACCTATAGCGCTACATTTGAGCAAGCCTTGGATTGCCTTGAGCAAGTATTGAAGAGATGTGTTGAAATAAAGCTATGGCTCAATTGGTAAAAGATCCATCTCATGGCCCATGAAGGCACTATAGTAGGGCATCGAATTTTGCAAAAAGGGATTGAGGTAGACCTAGAAAAGATAAGGGTCATCTAAGAAATAACATGCCAACTAGAGACAGTTAAAGATGTTTGGTTATTCCTTGGACACATTGGCTATTACCGACAATTCATAGAGAATTTCTCTAATATTGCAAAGCCATTAGTAGAGCTTACAAAGAAAGATGCATCTTTCATCTAGACCAAGGAATGTGAACATGCATTCCAATAGTTACACATCATGATAGATGCATTTAACTACACCTTGGGAGTAGTGCTCACATAGATGGATGATAAGAAACACCCATACTAAATCCATTGTGCGAGTTAGAGATTTGTGGGAGTATAGTTAAATTACACAACTATAGAAAAGGAGTTAATGGTAGTGGTGTACGCTTTGGAAAAGTTTAGGCACTATGTGCTTGATTATAAAGTATTCGTGCACATGGACCACAATGCAATTCACTTTCTCATGAATAAGCCAATAGTGAGCTCTTGATCTTGTAGGAATTTGATCTCACAATGGTAGATCCAAAAGGGACCAAGAATGTGGTCGCTGACCACCTCTCTCACTTAAGATGGGATAATAAAGAGGAGGAGAGCTCGCTCTTTGATCAGTTTCTAGATGAACTCCTCTTTACTGGAGTAATAAGTGAACAAATGCCTGTAGAAATAACATGGTATAATGGCATCCTCACTTATCTTCTCACTTAGGAGATGCCATAGGATTTGGATTTTAGATAGAAGAAACCATTTCTTCATCAAGCTAAATATTTTATGGAAATTAATGGACATCTCTACAAGGTGTGTGCTGATCGCCTAATTCATTGGTGTGTCCCTTACGAAGATCAACTATTGGAATCCAACATATGTACCCTAAAAGGAAAAATTTCAAACATTGTGGGAGGGACCTTATATAATTGATCAAACCTTTCCCTCTGGGGCCATGTTAGTTTACAAGCTTGAAAGCCCAAATAAAAAGCAGTTGGTCAACATCCAACAAGTAATACCTTTCCTAGAACTAAGACAAGCCAGTGTAACTACCACCTCGATGGATGGACAATCATGTTCCATTTTTTAGATCTCCTCCTTCCAAATCAGTTGTGAGGGAGATGGCCATCCATGCTGACAACCCATAAGGCTTCTCAATTTTTCTACTTTTTGTTTTCCACATTTTTGATTTTGCGAATTATTGATTTTACAAATTTTTGGATTTTCAATTTTTTTTAATTTTACACCATTATTAGTATCTCTGAACTTTACTTGATTATTTTACACTTTCATATATATTTTACTTTGTTTTCTTTTTTAAAGTGTGATATTTCCTCCTTTTTGCTAACAAAATTGGTTTATTGTCATAGGACACAGTGCTATTGTTGCTATTTACTAATGATGGTTTTTGCATAATGTTGTGATTTTCGATGTTTGGTTTCTATTTTTGAATTCTAATGTCTGATGACTTTGATGTGGTTTTTTTTTCATGGAATAGGTAGTAAGTCCATGTCATCCACCCATCCAATAAACTCTATGGTTTTCCTTGTTCTGAGAATTTGAGATCCCTTCCATTAAAGAAACTTTTAATCAATTGATGACCTTGGTAGTTCAGGAATTAGGAAGGATTCAAAAGGTTTGAAAAGGGTGTGACTTCAAGGGGACTTAATACTCTCTATACTCTTCTACTTGCTTGAGCACTTGAGTTTTTTTTATGAACTTCTCACCATTCCATACCAACCACTAATAGGAAGTCAAATAATTCTTTACATGGTGTGGTTCCTATCCAAAAATTCAAAAAAAAAATGATGGGAATTCAAAGTACACCTCTTAAACATGAATAAGTCCATGCATGGTATGGTTCCCATTAAAAAAAAAAAACACACACACACACACACACACGCACATAATGAAAATTCAAAGCACACATCTTGGACAAATAAATGGGCTACAAGCACTGGTTATGGGACTAGAAAGACATGCACCTATGCTTGAATGTTTCCTCTAACTAAGGCCCTCTCTCTTACTTCCTACTTCTCTTTTCTCATCTTTATGGAATGATGATTATCTTGTGGAAGCACTCTCATGTCTCAAGTGGGTGGATTGGTCTTAGAGTGATGATGCGAGGTCACTGAAAGTGAATGGTTTTGATCTGGACTGAGGATGGGTCTTCCCAAGCCCTTTTAAACACAAATTCCACAAGGAACTTCTTATGACCTTAATTCGGAACTCCATTCCACCTTCTCTATCATCCATAAATGCTGCCATAACTCACCTTGTTGCTGTGTTCTATGTGATGCTCTATGTCTTGGTCTAATGTGTTTGGATTCTTGAGTAGATTCTTTTTGGTTGGTCCTTAACTCTTCATGACCATTAAATTGACTATGGGATCCATATACTCCTTAGTTGAGGTTATGCAAGGGCAACGAAGGCAAGAGCCTGCTATGGGAAGGACCCACTTACATAGCTCTTGGTTTGGTTAGTTAAGGTCCTTTACCTTTGACATTGCTACAATCCTATCTTTCACATATTCCATTGGGTATCCTGCTTAGTGCTCCTTAACCTTTTATTTCATTTAGCTCCTAAATTAATTTTCTGTGTTTTTTCGAATTTATGAGCTTCAACACCCTCTTCTCACATTTTCATACTATTCTTGGCCTTTTGAGCTTTCATTTGACCCTAATTTCATTCAAAAAACTCTTCATATTTTGAAAGTTTGACCAAAGTCAATGGTGGTCAATGGCTGCATTGTTGAGTTCTCAACGATGCAGCCCCCGATGTCAATGAGGCCTAGTTGACTACCACCTAGCACTTAGAAATTTTTTATTATTTGTTCATAACACACAGGAAATTTTTGTAATTTTTTCAAAGCCCAAAACCTTCTAGAGCCCATAACTTCTCAATTGTTTGTCCAAATCACTCTGTTCTTCGATCCTACACTTACTAGAGGTAAGATCTTTATTGTGGGTGCCACAAACCTTAAGGTTTCTAACGGAAAATTGATAAAAAGTTTTTTGGAAAATTTTCTAACTTCCCTAAAGGGTTAATAACCTTAACCACATAAAAACATCAAATTTTTTGATAGTTAACCCTTCCAACAACCTCCAGTATGATTTATTAATGATTACACATAAATAAAATGATAATTGGAGTAATTAAATCAGCCATAATCACAACTTAGCCAAGTGTAACTATCCTTAAGAGATAAAGGTATTCCAATTGCTTCATGTTACACAACGATTACTAACCCATGGTCTCATTGTGATTACAGATGGCACCAAAATTGAAATGCCCATAGGAAAGAGAACCATCTCAACCAAGGGAGAAATGGCCCAGAGCTACAAGGGGCAATTAGGAACAAGTATAAGAACTATAGGAGGTAACCCATGTAATGGGACCTCTTTGTGAGGAGCCCGAAGTGGAATCTATCTAACAAATTCCAGAAGAAGAAGTGCCTACTGAACAATCATAGTGAGGAGAAGTGCCTAGACCCATACTAAGGCTTGAAGTCACTTTGACTCAAGCTTGCCTTAACATTATTAGGTCCCAAGAAATTCAACAATTAGTCCTTCAAGAGATCAACCTCAGACCATTCCTTGAGAAAGCTCTAGCAGATGTCAAGACACAACTACAAACCTCTTCCATGTGGCCAATCATCACATCTAGTGGGGAATGGTACACGAGGAAGACATATCTCTTTTGAAACAATAGAAGGCCATGGTTCACTATCAAAATCAAGGATATTCAAGTATCCTACTTAGCAGAAGCTATTGCACAAGCACTGGGGTTGCCTAACATCGAAACACAGTTGGTGGAACTATCAACACAAGGTGATCCTAAGGCTAAGAAGGAGTGGACCCAACGATGCTACGGGGTTGATTGTAAGGAATACAACACCCTCACACTGGTAGAGCACATCTATTTTAAAATCATGGCCTATTACCTCAATCTAATGATGATGCCAAGCAAGGTGACAATTTCCTGTCAACCTTCCATAACTACTCTACTTCGAGATTGAGAAGCGTTTCAAAGAAAATGAATGTGGAAGGAAAACCTTGTCCTTTCCATATCTCATTTGATAACTTTGCAAAAGGATGGGAATTGTTCGCTACTCCAATGATACACTCAAGCATACTCCTTTGGCATCATGGTCCGAGATCATGAAAGAGAAGATGTCAATAATGACCTAAGAAGAGGAGTAGCTGCCACTGCCACCCACTCAAGAAACAACATTAGAGGCCCATGTAGCCATTGAGCATTTGTGCAAAATTCAAGAGTAGCTCTTGAATGAACAAGAATAATATACAAAAATGAGTGGGGTAGATCCATCTATATACCAACCAGCGATGAGTCACCTTAATGAGGTGGTTTGAATAGTTAGCTAGATGGAGACGAGAAGACCAATTTGCTCTATGCAACGAACATAGTTTCTTGCAAGGTTAGATCCCAACACTTGGGAGGTGATGGTGTTACTATCTCAACACCATTTATTTCTTGAAATCTCTGGGAATGCCGCCACTTTCTCAATGCATTTGGAGGAAGGAAAGGGAGCAACTATCTTGGTGATGCATCACCAAGGGTAGGAAACAATGGCTAAAGTGGTTATTGACCATGTTATTGAAGTAGTAAATTCACCTGTGATGTCTATACCAAACATATATGTACTTAAAGACATGTAGACGTCTGCAGGCATGGTTAGTAGAAAGTTAAATGTAGCCTAGTAGGAAGAATTATTAGAATGACTAGTGGGAACTAGGCAACCGATTTCAAATATCTTTGATTTTTTGGAAGACATCACTACAACCCAATCAGAGTTACTGAATGTAAGGGGAAAATGCATTATTGTAGAGGAGCAACTCGAAATGACTCAAGAATGAAATCAACGCTTGGCCATGGAGGTTGCTAAACTAAATGCCTGACTTGCTAATCCTACGATCCTTAGCCTAATAATAACAAGAGATGAAGCTTTCAAATAGCTTCAAGAACAATTCCAGAAGGCTAAGGAGGAGGTAGTTACAACCATCTTCAACTAGTCCATAGTTGAAGCAAAAACATACTTAATTCAGAAGGACTTGGCACAGATGTGCTAGGAGAACGAGACCTTAACCGCACAGAATCATCTCTTGCATAATGTTGATGCTTAGAAGGAACAAATGTAGGAATTTATTCATCAACAGTAGGAGCAACGTGCTAGGGTGAACATTGAATTAAGGAGATTTTCCACAAAAAATCAAAATCTATCAATGAAGGAAGTGCGTGCCTTGTGTCAAAAGTCTACCATCGAGGTTGCTGCCTTAAAGAATGAGGCCCTCAAGTTCGAAAAAGTGAAGAATCACTATAGAGACCAGGTTGGCTTGTAGAACAAAGTTAATGAAAAACACATTTAGATGGTGATGGAAAAAATGAATGAAGCCTTGCAATAGCTCTAACAAGAAAGAGAAGTCTGGCAACCCATCATTGATGGGATTGACACCTACAACAAAGTAGAGATCCACTTAAAGGAGTTGCAAATCAAAGAAATGATAAAATATATGGAGTTGGCCAATCTCCAATACACAAACCTAGCAATGCTGACTATCGGACGACCATGGTAAGAGTTAGGAGCATGGATGGTGCATGATCCCATAAGTAAGGAGGAAAAAATGAAAGCACTGTTGGATGCTTTACACCTCCCACTTGAAGTTGAAGTAGCAGTGGGATAGTCATAGCCATGTCAACCACCCTTGCTTGGGATTATCTAATCTTCTCCACCCAACTTCATGCCATCAAGGAACATGATGTCTATTTTTGAAGAGTTGTATCATGGTGTTCAATTTTGTGTCCTGAACACTGTCATTTTTGTGATGTGTTGATTCGTACACTCGGGTACTCCATTTTTTGTCAAAGTCAATCTGTCTATTTTGTTTTTGAAAGGTTAGTTAATAATCCCATACCTTCCCAATTTTTTAGAGAACTCAAGGACGAGTTTTCATTTAGTCGTGGGGGTATGATGGGTCGCAGTTCTGTCAGTTGTGTCAAGGAGACCTTGTTGATGCAACCTCATTGACTGGGTCTTGTTGATGGGGCCTAGTTGACACATCATATTATGCATTGATGTGGCCCCGTGAATGTAGTGTCTATAGTTGGCTATAAATACATGCCTACCAGTTGCATTTATGGAAATAGAGATTGTAGTTGTAGTGAAGCTCTTGTAGTTTTTCCATTTTGAAAGTTAGAATTTTTCTCCCGAGTGCTTGTAGTAGGAGTCACTGAGTGTATGGATCTTTATTCGAGCATTGTTGTACTTGAGCACGATAGTGTGTGTGGCAATAAAGATGAGCTTTTTAATAAACCTTGCAACATTCTAGATAGATTAAATACTTTGTTATGCATTTAATGTTTTGAATTATTTATTTAATGTTTTTAATTATTTATTAAATTTTTTCAATAATTAAGTTAATGAAGTAATTAAGCAAGATAGATTAAACACATAAGTACCACCACTTCGAGTGTAACATGTATTCACTTGGTAAGCCCAACAACATTATTGCTTAGTACACCCAATAGCATAATGCTTGGTTGCCCATCAGTGGATACATGGGTTCAGGACATGTATGGAAAGTCGTCATCAACTGGTCAAACCTCCATAGTTTAACTAATTTCTTAAAATGAAAAGAAAGAAACTATGAGTAAAAATTTAATGAAAAATAATTTTATCTTTTTGAAATTAAAAATTTGCAAATTTATATTACATTTAGGAAATCACAAGAGATTGTTGGATTACAATGCCTCAACATAGTTTTGAAGAAAGTTAAAAACATCATTGATGTAATGCCCCAAGAAAATAGAGTCAATTTGAAAGAAAGAAATCAACATATTACTATTAATAACCTTTCTTATTAGTTCTTATTAGTTCTTATTAATAGTTCTTTCTAATATTACTATTAATAAGAACTAGACATCTCTCGCAAGAAAACCTCTCTTACATTAGCGGCCAGAGGAAAATTGTTCACACAAAAAGTTGATTATTTTTACCTTCCAAACTCCTGTAGCTATTTTCATCGAGCTGATCACCACATCTTGGCCTGCCCTTCCTTAGCTAGGAAGACAAAAACAAATAACCCTTCACAACACTGTTCTTCCCCTATAGATGAAACTCAAGTCCCACTGAAAACATTTAAATTTGCAGCCACTCCCCACAAGACCTCTAAAGTTCTCTCCATACCTAAATCCTCTACCTCCCAGGTCCCTCATTCTAGCCCCTCGATAAAGTTCACTTCGCACGCTAAAGTCACCCAGTCTAAATCTTTCAAGGACTCTCTTTTATCCACTGAGGGAGGGAATGAAGGGGGCAGGAAAAGAGCTAAACCATCCTCCTTTTCTGACCCACCATTATCTCCCTCCCATATAACCTCTTCTATAATTCCAATTAATACAATCGCCCCCTTAGTTGTCCTCTCCAACATAATGGAAGAGGACACATCAACCCTCCAATCCTCTGATGTTATTCCCTTACCTGCATCTTCTACCTCCTCATGAATTTAGTCTCTTGGAATGTTCGCGGCCTTACAGATAGGCTTCGAGGTAAAAGGGCTAGCAATTTTCTCTCTAGTCTGAATACCACCTTTGATTTCATCCTTCTTCAGGAAATTAAAATTTCCACTTCTGACTTAGAGTTTTCAGCTCATAGGTTCCTTCCCCACTCCTCAGTCATAGCTACCTCCCACGAGTATGGAAAAGGTGGAGTCGCTATTCTCATTTCAGCCCATTGGAAAGATAAACTCATCTGTTCTGGTTCCGATTCAAGCCAAAGAGTTTCTTGGGCTATCTTCTCCTCCTCCAAAGGACCCTTTGGGGTTTGCTCTGTTTATGCTCCAAATGACTCCATCAAACGGGCTAACTTATGGCAGGAACTAACCTTTTCTCTTCCTTCCGTCCCTTGGATTTTTGGCGGAGATTTTAATATGATTGAATTTCCTCACGATAAACTTGGGGGAGTTCCTTTTCGACTTCCTCCTCATGAAATTCAACCTTGGTCTGACTTTAAAAAACAATTTTATCTCCTTGACGGAGTCACAGATAACTCTAGCAGATCTCTCCATAGATTTACTTGGAGTAACCTTCGTCTGGGTCAGGCTTGAATATATAGTCGGCTAGATCGATTTTACTTCTCCACCCTTTCCTTTTGGCAGGCAATCTCCACCACTACGGTTCACCAACATGCTACGTTATCTGACCATTATCCCATCGTCATTTCCATGCAAATCTCTGGTACTTCTCATAGGACCAGATTCCACCTCTTCCGCCTACACTCTAATTTATTCTCGTCTCCCTCGTCTCAACATCTTCTCTCTAATCTTTGGAACGCCGAACCTAGGCCCATTGGCCAGGTGGGTTGGATCCAATGGTGGCTGCGAACTACTAGTAGGGTGAGGAACTTTGCTCGAAAGTTCGGCAAGGAAGTGGCCTCTCGTTCTAGACAAGAGTACAACAACATTTGTTCAACTATTAATAATCTTATGGAAAGATTATCCATCGAACCCTTTAACACCCACATTCACAAAGAACTTGCTAAAGTTTGCTCCACTTTCCAATGTTGGGAAGTCCACAAGGCCCACAGTGCCTTAATCAAAAGCAGACTTACTTGGTTAAAGATTCAAGATGAGCAATGTAAGGAATTTTTTAAATATCTTAACAGCTCTCCTTCCAGTCCATCCCCATATACTCTCTCTAGGGATGGTGTTATTATCAATGATCATGAGAGTATCCTCTCTTACCTTAAGGAGCACTTTGAAGCCTTATTTATAGCTTCCCCTATGAATCTCTCATCATTTGAGGACACTACGCGCAACTATCCTAGGTTAGTTGACTCATCCATGTCTCACATCCTCGATGCTAATATCACTCAAGAAGAGCTTCAACACGCTTGTTTCAAATTTAGCTCTGGGAAAGCTCCTGGATATGATGGTTTCCCTGTTGAGTTTTTTCA
>MNCI01032318.1:1001160-1043530 GCA_015680685.1 Gnetum montanum | reverse complement strand
CCACATCCAGGAAAAGTTACACACATTTCAGCAAATGGTTGACCTTGAGATTGCATTTACATTCCCAGTGGAATGCTAAGTTTAGTATGTTTCCTCTTTAATAGTCTCAGTCATCATGGTCTCTCCCTCATTTCCTCACTCTGTATGTCTGAAAGTTGCTTATGTACTACATTTTGTTTTCTATTAATAAAATTCTCTTTTTGGGGNCCCCCCCCCCCCCCCCCCCATAAAAATCATTCAAAGCCCTATTTCCCAAGCCAAAAATATCCTTAACAAGATACTAGAAAATATATATAAAAAACTATAGAAATTACATAATATGAAAAAAATCAACATGAAAAGTCATTAGGCTCTAATGATAGTAAAACTACTAAATAAAAATAGCTAAAAAATAATTAATGTTGCTAAAATAAAATTTGTCACCAAGTTAGAGTTGAACTGAAAACAAGAAAATACAAATACAAATCCTCAAAGCCAAAAGTGAACATTACACAATATAGGAATCTCAACTAAACATTAGAACTTAAAGGAAAAATAATTCATAATTGGCAAATTAATGGCAAATCTAAAAATGCATCAAATCTTGAATATAAGCATCAACTTATCCATCCAACTTGTCTTCCTCAATACTAATTGAATCATCTAGAAGGCACAAAAACACAAGGGATATTAATCCTAAGATTGAGTAGGAAAGATAAGCTACAAAATACTTTCTTATTTATTTTTTGAAAGGGTTGGGTGGGGGCTTTGGGTGGGGGGCGGTGGTTAGAACTTGAAATAATTGAAACATAAATAAACCCCAAGATATATAGTCCACATAGAATTTTATAACTTATAATTGCCTACTAAAATTGAAGCCATGACTTAAAGTTTTCAAATCAAGAGTCTTACCATTAGACTAACATCTCATTGTTAAAAAAATACTTCCTTATGAGTTTTGGTTTGAAGCATCAAATAGCTAGATAGTCATGCACAAGGGGTAGCCATGAGCAAAGAATTAGCACCAAAAATACAAACATCCATATATCAAATAATAGATAATAACCAAATCAAATATCCAAAATTTAAATAATAGAAAATGCTCCACCGCCATCTACAAAACCCAAATTAAAATCAAAACTTAATAAATGATAGTTATCGAGAAATGTGATTCGCAGAAGTATATGAATTCTTACTAAGAAAGAAGACTTGCATAAGTACCACAAAAGATTATTAGAATATTGATCAGCAACAAGTAGTCCCTCCACCCAACCATATGAATCACAAGCGTGCACTAGCAATCTAGTCAAATTCCATGCACTTAGCTCCTAAGTATGCCTATAGAAAAAGATGGTAACTTGGGGAAATATGATTATTGTGTTCTTAACTCTCAGTTATGTAGGCTCATATGTATGGTTAAGTGTGAGCTAAAGCATCTGATATTTATTTATATTTTATATTTTTATGTATTTGATTCTAATTGTTGAAAAGATAAATGATTAAGAATTAACTAATTTAGCTATCTAATGGTTATAAGACTAACTAGCCTAACATAAGTATGTGGGCCTAGTTTTTGTACACATCTTGAACACGTATCAACACTACTAGGTTACCAAGTGTTGATTACTTGGTGTACTAAATTGCCACTACTGGGATTAGCAAGTGTTATATGGTATGCTCGAAGTGGTTGTGCTTATGTATTCATTATTAAGTGCATTGATTAATTAAAATAAGAATATAAAATACATTAATAATAAATCACATGTAAAAAATAGTAAATTATCCCAAGTGCTACAATGAATATCAAGAATCTCATCTTTATTGTTGGTCACATCAATGTGTTCAGGTACAAGATGCTTGAATAAAGATCCATACAATTACTTGAGTTCTTACTATGGGCACTTAGAAAATATTATAACTCTAGAGAAATAAAATTGCAAGAACTTGGCTACACTAATGACAAAACATGCCATAAATGTAGTGGTTATGTACATTTATATAGGCGTGCAATTATAGTATGTTGATGCATCTTTCCATGGGTTGATGAGGCTACATCGATAAGGCTACATCGATGGCATTCTTTTCTTTATTTCTTGTTGCCCTGCAAGGTTAATGTTCTTTTTGTGAGAAGACATCTTTGTTGAGCTTGTTATGATCCTATGAGATTGAGTGGCTTTGTAGCATCAAAACACTCTAATGCAAAGCTTAATTTTGAAAAGATTTTGGGATCATCTAAACCACATTTTTGAGCTTGTTAGGACCTTGCAAGGTTAAGTGGTTGCATAGCAACAAAACACTCTAGAGCAGAGCTCAAAGCTTTTATAGGGTGTGATGCCCATCAAACCACTTTTTGAAGAAACAAAGTATAGAGATGTGCATGGATTCTACCCTCTGAGTGTGAATGTACCTAAGTTGGAGAATCATATAAAATATACATGTGTTTTGTTGGCTACAACATTTTAAATTGGGGAACTTATTCAACCTTGCTTCTAAGTTCTCAATCCTTAAACAATATGTCCAAACTCAATCTTTTAACTATGCATCCCACATGGCCACATCACATGATCATATATACTAATTTACCAAAAAAATACAAGGAAAAGATAAAGACAAAAAACTAATTAAAATTCTTATAGTAGAAAGTTAAAAACAATCATGTAATCCTTAAAAATCTAGAAAAACTCCATTTCACTCCAAAAAAGTTTCATATACACATAGAGATAACCACAACAATCTCAAATCTATGTTTAGAGTAAAGAAAAATCTATTTTCTAAGCTAGAAACTCAAGGAAAGTGCTATAAATGAAGAAGATAGACAAACAAGGAAGAGCAGACTCAAACTTCATTTTTGTATGTATCGAAATAAAATAACCAAAATCCAAATTTTGTAGGCTAGTAGTATGGAAGGAAGTATTCTATTTTTTTATGTAGTTATGGAAACAAAAAATAAAATGTAATGGTTAATAAACCATAAGTGCATAACATGCACTTTGTATAGAAAAAAGTAATTCCATTCACACATTATGTGCATATGTAGAATAAGTTTTACTTTTAATTATAATCTTTTAAAAAGTATATAATTTTTCAATAGCTTATATTTTTATTTTTCCCTTGCAACTAATGTCATGTAGTTTAGTCATGCATAATAAACACATATCAAATGCACTACATATCGACATACTAAAATCACATCCAAGTAGCACACAACATAATGCTATAGTTCAAATGCATAAATACCAAAATCATACATAAAGCATAAATACATAAAAATTAGTTATTCTTGAATCCCAATCCAACATCCTTGCTAGCCACATCACTTGTCTAACACATCACATAGGACTAGTGTACATAATCATGGTAGTTAAGCATGTAAAGACATCATAATCATAACATAATGAGTAAAGCATCTTAGTCTCCATCTCATAGGTAGCCTTTAAAGTGCAATGTCTACTCTACAAAGCCTTGACCATAGACATAAATTTACTAAATAACTATCACAACATGCAATCAACAATCTCTACTGGCTTTTGTACATAACTAACATTAAACTCTAGCTATATTCCTAAATGATTAATCACATGATGTTCATTAGGCACATAGTGTCATAGCATAAATACATGAAACATATTATGTACATGTACAAACTGAGGAGGTAATGCTATTCAGTAGGTCACTCTTCTAATCATCTATAGTACCTCAAAAGGACTAATATACCTAGAAGTGAATTTTTCCTTTTGGCCAAATCGTGTAAAGTCCTTCAAGGGAGAAACACGAAGAAATACATGATCCTTGACTACAAACTTCAATGGTCTTTGGCATCAATTGGCATATGTTGCCTACCTAGAATATGCAAGTCTTAATCTTTCTTGAATCTCTAAAACATGTTTTATGGTGTGCCTCATCAAATCTGTGCTTACCTTCTAGTGATCTTCTATGGTATTCCAACATAAAGGCTTTCTACATGGCCTATAATATAAAATCTTATATGGTATTGCTTGCAAAATCTCTGATAACTATTATTGTATGCAAATTTAGCTAATGGTAACATTTGATTCTAGCCATCTCAATATTGCAAAGCATTGGCTCTCAACATGACCTTAAGAATTTGATTCACTTGCTTACTCTATCCATCTGTTTGTGGATGATATGTTGAACTCATGTTTAGCCTCGTACCCTTCTCTTTCTAAAATGCCTATCAAGAATGTGATATGAATAGAGCATCTCTATCACTAATCATCTATTGTGACACATCATCCAACTATGCCATCTCTACAAGAAAGAGATTTTTAGTCTGTATTGTACTCATCAATGCTTGTGTGGCATAGAAATGGGTAGAATTTTTCAATAAATCGACAGCTACTAATATAGCATCATGGCCACTATGAGCCCATGGAAGATCAATAATGAAATCCATACCAATGACATCCCATTGCCACTGAGAAATATTATGGAAATGAAAATATTCCTTGGGCCTTTGATGCTCTATTTTCACTTGCTAGCAAATTAAACATTGAGAGACATACTCCCCTATATTCCTCTTCATATGAGGCCACTAAGACATCTATCATAAACCTTGGTACATCTTTTAAACTACCTGGATGCATTTGGTTTCTACTCATGTAGGCCTCATCCATCAACTAAAATTATAAAGCTTTTGGAATACATACTCAATGATTCGTCTATAGCACACTATGAGTATCCATATAGAATGATCCATTAGAGGTGATCTACTATCTTAACTCTCAATACCATGAATCATGTTGGTATTGCTATCTAATATACTCATGCAAATCTTATTGCATTGTTAAGCTATTAAGCTTACTTTCCATCCTGCTTAATGCATTCGCCACTTTATTAGTTTTGCCAGGCCTATATTTAATAGTGAATTCAAAGTCAACAAGAAATTCCACCCATTTACAGTATCATAGGTTTAATTGTGACTAACTCATAAGATATTGTCGGCTCTTATGGTTAATCTAAATAGTAGCCTACTTCCCATATAGACAATGCCATCAAATCTTCAATGCAAATATTATAGCATCAAACTTTACATCATGCATAGGATATCTAATTTCATGTTGCCTCAATTGGCAAGATGCATACGCCACAACCTGTTTATCCTACATTAACACATAACCAAATCTATCCCTTGAAGCATTAGTGCTAAAATCATATGGGTGTCCTGGTATAGGAAATACTAACACTAGAGTAGTGACCAATCTATGCTTTAACTCCTTAAATGTAGCCTAATAAGCTAAGCTCCAAACAAAGCTAGTCTCCTTTGTTAACAATCGAGTCAAAGAAGATGCTATGCAAAATAAAAATAAAAATAAAAAATAAAAATGTTCCACAAACCTATGGTAATAACCTGCTAATCTTAAGAAGCTTCACATCTCTATTACAAATTGTGATGGATGCTAATAATGAAGAGCTACATTCTTTGAGGGATCCATAAAGATACTAGCTCCTAATAGCACATGGCCCAAAAATTAAATTTCTAACTATCAAAATAAACACTTGGATAACTAAGCATACAATTGGTGTTCCTTCAAAATCAATAATACCATCCCAAGTGCCCTACATGTGATTGCTCATCAGGAGAATAAACTAAGATATCATCTATAAATACAATTACAAACTAATCTAAAAATGATTACATTACACTATTCATGAGGTGTTTGAAAATTGCTGGTATATTCATCCGCTCAAATGAAAGCACCATAAACTCATAATGGTTATATCAGGTTCTAAATGTTGTCTTTGAGACATCTTACTCACAAAATTTCACCTAATGATACCCAAACTTGAGATTAATATTTGAGAACACATGAGCTCCATGAAGTTAATGAAAAAAGTCATCATTGGATGGTAGAGGATATTTATTTTTCATAGTCACTTAGTTTAACTATTTATAATCTATGCATAGCTACAAACTCCCATCCTTCTTTTTAATAAATATCATTGGTGCATGCCATAATGATATACTACGTTGAATGAGACCTTTGTCTAGCAATTCCTATAGTAGGATCTTCAACATTGCTAACTCTATGGGGAACATTCTATGTGGATCCTTTAAAATAGGCTTTGTACTAGGTTTAAGACCCAATCTCTTTCCTTAGTGGCAAACCTAGTAATTTTGACTAGAATACATTAGTAAACTCCTGGATCATAGGGATTTATTCTATCTCCACCATGTCTATTTTATATAATATGGTCACAAGGCATCCATGCCTCCTTTAAAGCATCCAATGGTACAACCAAGATGAGATTAAATCTAGGTGCATAGACTTCAAATGAGTTTCTACCTTAATTAGAGCACTATTAGCTAATTGTAATATTAGGAGCTATTGCTAATAAGACAAACTAGCATTGGACTAGGATAACCAATCCATCCTAAAAATTACATCATATATTCCAAGATCCTTAACATCTAAATCACTAATATAGTACATACCTTTGAATTCTACTAGCACATTTTTACATACCTAATTAACTCAAGTTTCGTGATTCCTAGCAGAAGGTATTATCAACCTAGAAGAAAGAAAATAACATGTAAGAGCTAGACTATGTGCTACACTAGGATTTGTGAAAGAATGGCTAGCACCTAGATCAAATATAATCAATACATCAAAGTCCAAAATCATACCTTTAATCTCCATCACAATGTTTAGTTGCATGTTTAATGACTAGTCCATTAGGATATATACCCATCCCTAGGTCCTTTGATCCACTCCTTCTAACTGAGCAATAGGTGTTCTATGTCCACTTTAAACTAGTTATTGTTGTCCTCAGCCCTTGCCTCCTCCACTATTGCTTGCCTGCTTCGAGCACTCCCTAGCCTAATGTCTAGCTACCTACATATAAAAAAATTCTAGTAATCCCTCTACAAATATCTAGGCTATTCACATCCAATAGTAGGGTTCCAAACTAGTGTTGAATGCTCACCTTCATTTCCATGAACCTACTTAGAAGAGCCAACCCTACCTTCGGATATTAGTCCTCTTTTTTGTCCCTATCATGTCTCTCTAAGAGCTACATCATCCTAGTGGCTTCTCTCAAAATCCATAGCAACTATTCTAGCCTCATCCTAGGATGTCAATTTGAGGGGTAGGATGTGGTACTCTAGAGAGGGTCTTAAGCCTCTAACAAATTTGTTTGCCTATATCTGAGCATTGGTATGCATCTAGTTTACATAGCTACTAAGCTTAGAGAAATAAGCATAATACTTTTCCATAGATCAAATACCTTGATACAACTAGTAGAACTCATCCTTTTTGGCTTGAACATATTGGGTAGATACATAACAAGCTTTAAAAGATGCTAGGAAATCATCCTATGTCACCTCTTAGCTAGTCCATTCCTTGGCCTACTCCTTAGTTGTCCACCAATGCTAAGCAATGGTAACTAACTAATATATAGCCAATCGAGTTTGTTGAACCAAGGAGTAACCTGTCAAGTTAAAAGCCTTTTACAACTCCTTCAACCACTCTATAGCTATAGTAAGATTCTCGATGCCATCAAATTTAGGAGGTCCGAACTTCCAAAGCTATTCTATCACTATCAATTTAGGATCCTTAGTTGCCTATTTGAATCTCCTAAACCTCCACTATTACTACCAATTTCCACTTCCCTAATAGTGGAGATGGAAGCATCACTTGCTACAACATGCTACTATAGAATTTTTAAGAACTATTCAATTAACATTAGGTTGTCTACCTATAGGACCACTACTAGATGCTTAAGGAGGTTGTGCCTACATATAATTAGACTCTTTTGACTTGTGAGCCCCACTAACATCATGGCCATATCTACTATGCATATCTATAATCTAAAATTACAAATTGATGAGTACCCTAAACATCATATAACGTAAGAATGAACTAGCTCCAGTACCACTGTGTAACATCCCTTACCATCATATATGTCTTACAGATGTGGTCCCTAGCATATCCACACTCAGTGTAGCATGGGAATGATTGACATGAGTACTCATGAACATCCATTACATACAAGTCTTTTATGAGAATTTTATTTACCCAACAAGTGCTAGGGTCCATCAACCTATGACCCATAACAACTAGCCTTCTAGAGGGTTGGCTATAGGGATGAACACATCTATGTCAAGTACCAACCATAAGGATCAACACACCTATGCTCTCCCATGTAACGATGGAAAAAGTTGATGCTAGAGAACAAAAAGATTCCACATGGAACAATTTAGCTCATAGATCCACAAGTCTCAATAAGCATCTAGAGCATCTTAAATGGTCTACCTAATCATCTTAGTACTTCATAAATCTATTATTGAGAATAGAGAAATATTCATAAAATGTGTAAAATATATGCTAGAAACAACTACAAAATTTTATATTAAATAATCTAAAAAATACTATGAAAAAATAATTTTATAGGGTACATATTAGTAGGCTTTAAAAATCAAAAAATATCAAAATAACTTTGAAATTTTTTGTAGGAGGAAGATTGTGTTATGCACTTAATTGCACTTTTTTATCCACTTGATTTGAACTACAAAGGCTATAAAAGGCTACAAAGATTTTTGCTCTTTTGCTACTACATGATCTTTTAGCTGTAAGTGTGCTATAAGAATTTTTCTTTGTTAAGAAAATATTGTCAAAGGATTCAAAAAATGATGTTTGATTTGGTATAAATAAGCTTTGGATTTGTTGATTTGGCATCCATTACAGTTTTGGAGCATTACAAATTGTTCTTGGGTTAATGTGCAACATGTGGGCCTAAAGATCAAGTACCACACACTACCTTACATGCTGCCATAGGGTGTAAAGTTGGAATATACAGTGTATGAAATGGAAAGGCCAATTTTTGTAGCTTAGGAAGTATTTTTAGCCTACATAAGCTAGCATACATTAGATTTGTAGCATGTGGAGAATTTTTGGCCTCCACAAGCTGGAGTACATGGGATTCATAGTGTGTGGAGCATTTTTGATCTCCACAAGTTGGAATGTAGGGAATTCATAGCGTATGGAGCATTTTTTGCCTCCCCAAGTTGGATGAAGGGAATTAACAATGTGTGGAGCATTTTTGGCCTCCATAAGCTAGAATGTAGGGAATTCACAATGTGTAAAGAAATTTTAGCCTCCATAAGTTATAATGTAGGTAATTAATATTTTGTGGAGAATTTTTAACCTCCATAAGTTGGAGCAAGTGGAATTTACAGTGTGTGGGCTCAAAATCTCACTTTTCATTGAAAAATTATTTAAAATTTTACCAATATAAGGTTGCATGATAGGATTTTTGGTAAGAAAATAAGGTAATTATTTCTTCTTTTAGATCCCTATCAAATTACAATAAAAATTTTGGCTATGGTCTTTCATTTGCAATATGAATTTTCCTTGAGGTGTTTCATTGGCTCCTCTTTATTGATGTTTTGAGGATCATTCCTAAAGACATCAACAAAGAATGCGAAACATTGCCATAGGTTTATCACCGATGCTTCCTCTTGATAATTAATTATATAGCTATCACATCATGTCAATAGGTGATTACAATGGTAAAATAGGATCATAATAGGATGTTGAGAATTTGGGCTATGATGTTGGTTGCATGGGTTAGCTAAGGATGGTCATATGGGCTAACAAATAATTCCAAATATGTCAACATCATGGCAATGACATAATGGTTATCGGTTTATTGAATAATGAGGTCTTCATGCTTTGTGTTGGGAATTCCTAGTTGCTTGATGATGCTTGGAGGAATTAGCACTTGGTAATAGGCTTCTTTGGAAACTTGGCTCTCTTCTCCTTTTTTTCAAGAGTTGTTTATTTTCCTAACTTGGAAGATATATTGGCCTTTTTTCATTCTTGGCATTTTCCTTTCATTTTTCTTTTTCTTTTGAAAATTAGACATTCATTCGACTTCATTGCCAAGGCTGAATTCTCCTCTTCTTACTAAGTGAGATGTGTTACATTTAGTGAACTTAGTTAGTGGAGCATTTCAAAGGAGATACCACATGGACATGGTGCATGAATGTCAAACATTGATTTTCAGTGTTGGCAAGGTAAGGAAGGCTATAATTTGGCTATGAGGTTATGGATTAGGAGGGGTAACCAAGATGATGTGAGGCAAGCACTATTGATAATACTGAACAAGCTAATTGAATCCTATGGATCGAGATCACATGGTGACTCATCTTTATGATGAATCACTTCATTGAGATGACTTTGGGTCCATCTTGTAAGCACAAATCCAATAGTTCAACCAAACAAGTCAAAGAATAAATGTGTTTACAAAAGGCTACATATGATTATAAGTAGATATAGGCCATTATATGTTACAACTAGTGAAACATGAACACTTTGTTTCATGTTTTGCAGATTTAGACAAAGGTAGTAGTGTTTTAAGATGTCAAAAGGAGATATGAGCTCATGTAGGATCACTTTTTGTAAGGCACAACCTCAACCAATGCCATTCATGCTTATTCAAACTTGTAAACAAAAGGAAAATCATGCTAAAAGCAAACATGTCAATGTTAGAGGTAATCAAGGTAATGTGAGGGTTTTGGTGTTGCCTTGTAGGGGTTTGATCATATCTTGAGAAAACTTAAGTTTAGGTAATGAACTTAGTTTTAGTGCTTTCTCCTTATAATTATGGTTTAAAATAGGAAATTCGAATGAGAAATCCTTTATGATGTTTCTACCTTTAAGGTTAAGGATAGTTAGACCATTGCATGACATTAAGATTAGATGGTTAGAGGCTTGTAGGCTCTTGGCTTAGGCATTCAAGGGAAAATTATGATGACCTTTTGGTATGTTAAAATCTTAAGGAAAATGGAGAACATAGAATTTTTGTGGAATGGGATAATTTTGTAGGGCATGAATGAGAACTTAAGAAATGAGATCTATAAAGAGATAACAAAGTAGAGACTACATGGGTAAGATGAGAGCATGGACATGCATGGATAAAAATGAAGGCTATGAGTCAAATGAAGATGCTTTAGGGATTGAGAGGAAGTTAAATCAATAAGAGAAAGCCTCAGGAACTAGAGCTTAAAAGTTGAGAAGACATCTCCAAGGAACATAAGACATCTTAATCAAGAGGAAGTCAATCATAGGAAGACATCTTCCAAAAATAAGAGACGTATCCTTCAGAAAATAGATGTCTCCCTAGAGACATCCCATTTTGAAAGGAGACATCTTCCTTGAGTTGACTATCCCAATCTTGAAGGAGAAATCTATACTAGCCGTTGTAGTTGTTACATGAATTCTAAGGTGTTTTTGAAAACTCTGAGGCTATAAGAAGAGTTCAAAATCTTGGGAATTATGCAAGCATTGTTAACATAAAAGCTATCACTTTCTATTCTATGTTGCTATACTTTTGTACTTCATTTGTCATATCATTTGCTTAATTAATTGTAGAACTGTGCTTCAACATACAAGGACCTATAATTTAAGTTACACTCCTTCCTTGTGTTTTCTTTCTCTCTTTCTTATAGCCTTATAGGGTTGATGTGCTTCTTACGAGAAGGCCTTGTCAGGATCTTGCTAGATTGAGTGTTTGTGTAGCATTAGAACACTCTAGAGTGGAGCTCAATTTTGTAAAGGTTATGGGATCCTTGAAATCATATTCTAAGCTTGTTACGACCTTGTGGGGTTGAGTAACGATATTGCAATGAAACACTTTAGTGCAGAGCTCAGAGCTTGTATAGGGTGTGGTATCCTTCAAACCACATTTTTGAGAAACAAAGTTAGGATGTGTGTAAGGATTCTACCCTTTGAGCGTGGATGTAGCCAAGTTGGAAAACCATGTAAAATATGGGTGTGATTTTTGTGGCTAATCAATTTTCATTTTGAGGAGCTTATTTAACCATCCTTCTAAGTTCTTGATCCTCAGGTGGTATTAGAGCTCGATACTATTTCATTCAACATAAACTTTCAAGAGTGAACTATGAAGTAAACATCCTACATAAAGCCACCAATGCTTGATGGGTTTGATTTTGTATATTAAATTGTGAGGATCCAAGATGTCTTTGAGTTAATAGAGTTTGAGGTATGGGAGTCCATTCTTGAAGGCTACACACCACCTATTGACAACACAACAAAGGCCATCTAGCCTTGGACATAAGAAGAAAAAGATATGTTTATGCATGATTCCAAAGAAAAAAATTGTTATATTGTGCATTAAATAAATCTAAATTTAATAGAGTATCTAAATGTAAAACTGTTAAAGAAATTTGGGAAACTTTAGAAGCTACCAATGAGGAAACATCAATAGTTAGGCAATTTAAACTTTTAGTTTTGCAAAGTGAGTATGATAAACTTAGAATAAGAGAAGGTGAAAAGATAAAGATTATTTTTGTAGGACAAATGATCTAGTTGTGGAAATTAGGGGCATAGGTAATGACTTGCTAGAAAGTGATGTAATAATAAAAATGATTAGGACACTACAAACAGAATTTAGACCTAAGGTCAGAACTATGGAAGAGATTAGAGATTTTCAGTTTTAAAATTTGAAGAGCTTCAAAGTTCTCTTATATCTTATGAAATCAATCTCATAAGTGAAGGGGAAATAAAAGAAAATCCCATTGCTTTGAAATTAGCATCTAATGAAAAGGAACTGGGTGAACAAGGAGTAATCACTACAAAAGAAATAACACTTCTATTAAGAAGGTTGCAACGGATTATGGCAAAAAGAAGTAAGAGCTTTGATCAACAAGGACCTAATCAATCCAAAGGTAAGGAAAGAGGTAAAAATTTTTCAAATTCTAATTTTGATTGTTCTTCAATAGAATGTTGGATATGAGGTGGAAGAGGCCATGAGGCCTTTGAATATCCTAGTAATGATAGGTTGAAATGGAGGGATAGAAGTGATATGGATGTGAAAAAGACCAACTTTTATTCAAGTTGGGATGATGGAGAACAAAGTGAAGAAGAGATGGATAAGGCCACAAAATAATCACATCTCATTAGCATGGCTCTCATAGATGATGATGTTAGCCTCTCAAATGATGATCAATGTGAAAATGATGAAGAAATTTATGAACTTTTATGTAATGAACTTTTATCTTTTCAAAATCTGTACACTAAGTTTAATAAACAACTAAAAATCAAGGATCAAGATATTTCTTCATTAAATATAATGATTTTAGATCTTAAAAAAGAAATCTTAGACCTAAGGGTTGAAAATGAAAATCTAACATTGTCTTATGAGCATACTACGGGAGACCTTACACATACTAAACTTATAAATGAAAGGCTGGTCAAAGGAAAAGAGTTCCTTCAAATGGTTCTTGGGCAAGGAAGAAGTCCACATGATAAAGGTGAACTAGGGTGTTGCTCACAAGAAGAAGCATCTACACAAACTTCATTTGAACAAAAGGCTTCTCCAAATATTGAAATTTCAACAAATATCACATCCCAATCACGAATAGCTCCAAGGTTTGATTACTCTAATTATAATAGAAAGGTTAGATGTTATTACTATAATATGTTTGGGCATAAGCAATGGAATTAAAATCTAAAATATTATCCTATGAACACTTGATTATATCATAAGACTTCTTGGTATTACCCAAATGTGTCAAGAAAGGAAATAATGTAGGACCACAAGAAAACATGGACAACTCAAAAAGATAAGAAAGTTAAGAAAGTATGAAGAATCAAAAGGAAGGAACATGAGAATGAGAAGACTCTCTCCAAAAACTTTGTGAAAGGAAGCCAAGCCTTGGAAATAGAAGAGGTTTGTGTGAGGAGAGAAATCTCAAAGGAGGAATCTCATTCTCAAGCTTACTAGGCACCTTCATTCTCTTTAGCAAGAAAGGTAAGTAAAGATAAGTCTTTAATTAATTATGTATATCTCTTAAGCCGATAATCATTGGCAGCCATTTGTGAACCCCATCTTGCTAGGATTTTTTCCTTAAGATGTCTCCCATGAGATATCTACATGTCAAAAGAGATGTCTATCTTTTAAAGGATACATCTACCTAAGTGTTAGTTCATCATAGATGAGATGTCTACTTGTAAGTTTTAGATGTGGAGGAGATGTTTATCTTTTAGAAGAGGCACATGATTATATAAATCCAAACCCTTCTTTTTGACTCATTTTCAACCAGACAACCAAGGAGAGATGACTAGGGCCCTACCAATGACAACGATTTGTGCATCCAGGGCTTACAAGAAGGTTTGAACATCAAGGACACTACCTAGGAAGAGCAAGAAGTCTAAGTAATCTTCCACCAGCACTGCAAATACCTATAATTCTTAGTTTAGATTAGTTAGCACCCAAAACTAGTTTGAGGTAACTCAAACCATTTCTATCATTTTTGAGCATTCTCATTCTTTCCAATAGCATAGATAGAAGGAGTTAATGAGTTTCTTGCAAGTATTAAATTGGGATACCTTCATTTCTATGAATTTTTGTGTGCCCAAAATTCTCATTAGAGAATTTTACTATAATATTGTTATTACAAATGCTTCTATTGGGACCTTCACTACCATGGTTGGGGATTTACTAATTGATGTGTCTCCTCAAGTTGTTAATGCTTTACTTGGGATTTCCAATACTGATATGTTTAGGGTCACCATTCATTCCATGAGTGACATTTTCATGAATGGTGTGATTCTAGTTTCCCATGGTAAATTTTATGATGCATTGTTTGAGAATTTATAGGAGTCAAATGGCACTAGATTCTTCCCTCCTATCACTCATTTTTTTGTATAACATCATTGTAAAAGGAGGAAGCTATAATTATTTGTTGCCTGCATAGTCGTTTATTTTGTACTACCTTCTTATAAGATAACCATTGGACTTGGGTCATACTCTCTATCATGACATGTTGCATTTGTTTACCAAGGAGAGAATCCTTGGGCACCCTCACCTCATTAGCTTGTTAATTCAACAAAGAAGTGTATCCATTCCTAACATGTCTTTTCTTGAAGGCAAGAGGAGCCTCAGTGAGTATGTAGAGAAGAGGAGTTCCACCCATGTTGAGGAAGTAGAAACTAGCACTAGGTCTTCAAAGTCCTAAAAGAAGAAATCGTCATTACCATCTTGGGAACCTTTTCAGTTGAAAAGGTCCAAATCAGCTAGCGATCAGGTGAGATCATTACTAAAGAAGCTACTTTGGCCATTTTCTCGTACCTTTGGGATGGTTGATAGGAATCTCTCTTATCTCTGTAAGAGAATGCATGTAGTCGGCATACCTCTCCCTCTTGATGGATAACAGTTTGATGAGATCACCACTCCTTCCATTTCAAATAGTAAGAAGGACCTTCTTGCCCCACCTAGACATTCAGTGGTAGGTGGGCCTTCTTGGGCCTATGACTTAGGTAATTCCTCCAATTTAGATGAGCTTGATGCACTACCAGCATGTGTCTAGGGGAGCTTCTTGATACCATGCAACCAAGACCCAAATCTTAAACTTAGGATTATGTATTAAGGACTATTGGATTCAAACAAATAGTTTGCACTTTTATATCATGATTATGTGTTTTGTTGCATTATTATGAAGATAGGTTTTTCCTTTGCAAAGTATAGTTTCATTTTAGATTTCATGTGATCTCTACCTTGTTCCTTGAGGTTTAGAGCCATTATCCTAGTTATAACCTTGGCTACCATTAGAATTTATATGTCTTAATATTTTTTTTGATTATTGTTATTTAAATTATTTATTGACTTACCTAGACATCACCAAAAAGGGGGAGATTGTTGACCTTTTGGTATGTAAAAACCTTAAAAAAAATGGAGAACATAGAATGTTTGTGGAATGGGATGATTTTGCAGGGCATTAATGAGAACTTAAGAAATGAGATCTTCAAAGAGATAACAAAGCAGAGACTACATGAGCAAGATGAGAGATGGAAAAGCATGGATAAAAATTAAGGCTACGAGTGAAATGAAAATGCTTTAGAGATTGAGAGGAAACTAAATTAATAAGAGAAAACTTTAGGAATTAGAGCTCAAAAGTTGAGAAGACATCTCCAAGGAACAAAAGATGTCTTGGTCGAGAGGAAGTTAATCATAGGAAGGTGACTTCCAAAAATAGGAGACGCGAGACGTCTCCCTAAAGACATCTCATTCTAAAAGGAGACATCTCCCTAGAGTTGAAGTTAAATTCATAAAGAGATCCCAATCTCATAGGAGACATCTACACTAGCCATTGAATAACCATTACATGAATTTTGAGTTGTTTTCGAAAAATCCAAGGTTATAAGAAGAATTCAAACTCTTGGGAATTATGTAAGCATTGTTAACATAAAAGCTATCATTTTCTATTCTATGCTATTGTACTTGTTTACTTCATTTCTTACATCATTTGCTTGATTGTTTGTAGAATTGTGCTTCAAAGTACAAGGACCAATAATTTAAGTTACACTCTTTTCTTGTGTTTTTTTCTCTCTTTCTTATAGCCATGTGCAGTTGATGTTCTTCTTGTGAGAAGTCATTGTTGTTAACCTTTTTGGGATCTTGTGGGATTGAGTGTTTGTGCAGCATCAAAAATACTCCAACGTGGAGCTCAATTTTGTAAAGGTTGTGGGATTCTTGAAACCACATTCTAAGTTTGTGGGGATCTTGTGGGGTTGAGTGGTTTCACTATGATGAAACACTTTGGTGTGAAGATTAGAGCTTGTACATGGTGTGGTTCCTTTCAAACCACAGTTTTGAGAAACAAAGTCCAAAGGTGTGCAAGGGTTCTACCCTTCAAGTGTGGACATACCCAAGTTCAGGAACCATGTAAATTTAAGTGTGGTCTTTGTGGCTGATCATTTTTCATTTTGGGAAACTTATTCAACCCTCTCCCCCTTCTCTAAGTTCTTGATCCTTAGCTTGGTTGAACAACATCATCATAAGGGTCTACTTGGGCTCAAAGGCTAGATAAATTACTTTCTCATCTCCATAGCTTAACCTTGCATGTTAACATAAGTACATCAAGTGGCATTTGCATGATAAAATTTTTAAACAATGTTAAAATAATGCTAAATATTGTAATAATGAAGTAAAATAAGATCAAAACAAAGTAAAACAAGGTTAAATAAGGCAAGGTAGGGTCACTACAAGGTAAAGCTAGGTAAAACTAGGCAAAACAAACTAGAATAAGATAAAAATAAGGTAGAAAAAGGGTCAAATGATGTCAACATAAGGTAAACTATGATTAAACTAACAAAACAAGGTAAAATAAGGCCACAACAAGGCAAAATATGGCTAAACAAGGTTAAAACATGAACAAAACAAGGTAAAAGCAAAGTAAGAACAAGGTAAAATGAAGTAAAAATAAGTAAAATATGGTAAATAAGGTCAAATAAGGTAAGAAAGGTCAAAATTGTGTTAATTAATTAAATTTACTATTTTTTAGTCATTTTGTAGTTAGAATAGGCAAAAATCTAACAAACTAGGCTATAAATTATCAAAATTAAAAAAAATAAGCTATAAGTTGTTAAAATAATGGGTTTTCATGGTCAACCCATTTCAAAAAAGCCAAAAATTTCTATTTCCTAGCATGTAGATGAGATGTTCAATTTTAGGTCCAGGTTCAATGTATCTAGTCAACTCTCTCACCCATTTTCTCATACATAGCCTATGGAACAAAAAAATTCTCTTTGTTTTATTTTTATTTCCATGTTTCGGCAGTCCACTAGGCATTGTATAGGCAAGTTTGGAACAAAAAATTAGTTGTTTTTTTCCTCATGCTACCACACGCTATGTAGCATGTGGACCTCATATTGGTAGCGTATGGATCAAAATAGTAATTTTCCATATGCCACAAGCTGCCCTACATGCTATGCAATGTGTAGAACTTGATTTTTTAGCATATGTAGTGTGTGGAACTTGATTTTTTAGCATATGGAATCAAGACAGTAATTTTTGTGTTCATATCTTGCCCCATAGGCTACCTTAGCATGTGGAACTCATTTTAGCAACATATGAATTAAAATAGTAATTTCCATGTGTCACATGCTACCCCACATGCTATGTATCATATGAGACTTAGATTCTTAACTTGTTGATTGAAATAGTAATTTCTATGTGCCACAAGATATGTAGCATGTGTGACTTGGATTCTTAGCATTTAAGCTAAAATAGTAATTTCTAAGGCGGAGAAATTATAATGATATCACACTAAAACTTATAATGTTTGGATTAAAGTAGGCTTAAATATTTACCGTCTATGTACAGACTTCTCTCCAGGGCATCTTTGCAGTGGACTAGAAAGACGTTCATTTTATAGATATTAAATGTGCAGCAGGAGTTGGAGAGCTACTACACACTCAGGCAAGTGTGGGCTAGGCACTTGGAACTATCATTGGTGAGGGTACAGTATATGGTAGATAGTGGATGGTGGGTAGCGAGGTGGGCTATGAGCCATGTGGTAATGGTAAGGAGGAAAGGATTCTCCCCTTTGGACCGACTACAATCTTAAGAGGCCTGTGTTGTAGACCAGCATTGCAACCATCCTAGGATAGGTGCATAGGAAAAATATTAGCAAATTTGGCAGAAATATGAAATGAGATGAAAATAAAGAGCAATGGGAATAACAACCTTCTCTCTTCATCACAAGGAGAGAACAAGAAGAAGCCTCTCTCTCATGCAATAGGAGAAGAATGTAAGAGTGGGATGGAAAGGGGATGTATGTGATGGATTTGAATTGAGGTGAGGGAGGTCCCTTTTATATTGGTGAAGGGACCCTTAAATAACTAATGATAACTACAAGCTATTTTAATAACCATAGCTGAATTTTAGCATGATAACCATAGCTAAATTTTAACATGATAACCATGGCCTAAATTTATCATGATAACTAAAGCCAACAATCTCCCACTTGGAGATTTTGATTGAGGATCAATCATATCTCCACACCATCCTTTCTACCTTGTCATTCTATGTTGCTTATGCTTTTTCTAGGCCATATGAGCATATATTCCAATGCTCTCGTCCAAGATTTGCCATGTACCGATTGACCGCTCCCACTTCTTGTGCAATGTCTAGTCTTGTACAAATCATAGTGAACATTAGGCTGCCCACTATTGATGCATACGATACTTGAGACATCTCATTCCTCTTTGCTTCATTGCTAGGATACATCTTGGAGGATAATTTGAAATTAATAGGAAGTGGGGTAGAAATTGGCTTACAGTCTTGCATGTTGAAGCGTCGTAAGATCTTATCGAAGTAGTTTTTCTGAGAAAGCCAAATCTTCTTGTTATTTCTATCTCGATGACTTTGCATCCATAGAATCTTGTTTGCTAGTCCCAAGTATTTCATATTAAATTCCCTAGCCAACTATGCCTACAACCAACATGTCATCCACATACAATAGCAAAATGATGAAATCTTCATCAAACCTCTTGAAATATGTACAAGGGTCTGCATTGAGCCTATTGTACCCAAGGATCATGATATACGAGTCAAATATTTTGTACCAACACCTTGGCACCTGTTTGAGAATGTACATAGATTTGTTCAACCTGCAAACTAAGTTCTCTTTGCCTTCTTCTGTAAAACTTTCTACAAATATCACATCTTTGATGATGACAACCTTGTGGGTAGTTGGATTCCATAGGCGATACCCCTTAACTCCATTAGCATACCCTAAGAAGATACATTTCTTGGAGATGAGAATAAGCAACTAGCTTACCAGTCCACATTTCTATTGGTGTTTTTAGATCAATTACACTTGATGGAGATTGATTGATTAAATAGCAGACGGTATTGATTGCTTCTGCCCAAAATGATTTGGTTAGATTTACAGCCCTCAACATTGATCTTGTTTTTTCCAACAAGGTTCTGTGCATCCATTCTGTCACTCCATTTTGTTGAGGAGTGTGTGCCATTGTGAACTGTCTCTTGATGTCTTCTTATTGACAACATGCATCAAGTTCATCACTTGCATATTCTCCTCCATTATCTATCCTTAGACACTTGATCCTTTGTTTGGACTCAGGTTCTACCTATGCTTTAAAAACTTTAAAGATTGAAAAGACATCTACCTTTCTTTTAATTGGATACACCCAACATCTCCTAAAGTGATCATCAATGAAAGATACAAAGTGTCTTGCTCCTCCCATGGAAGTGATTGGTGCTTGCCAAACATCAAAGTGCATCAAGTCCAAGATGCCTCTACTGTTAGCTGTTGATGTGCTAAAATTTAATCTATCTTGCTTACTAGTAACACAATGCTCACAAAATGGTAAACATACCAAATTGAGCCTAGGAAGTAGTCTCTATTTAGAGAAAATATTCAAACCTTGTTCTGACATATGACTAAGCTTTCGATGCCACAACATCGTCGATTCTTCTTCCAAACTAGTTGATGCAATAGAAGACTCTCCCACTTGATGTGTGTTTCCCAGAAGCATGTACAAATTTGCAGCAACCTTTTTTAACTTCATTACCACAAGCACACCTTTGGTAATCTTCAAGATCCCATTTTCTATATGAGTTTTGCACCCAACATCATCTAGTTGTCCTAAAGACAATATATTTTTCTTCAGGCCCTCCACATGTCATACCTCTTGTATGGTGTGAATAGTGCCATCATACATCTTTATCTTGACAGTACCACTACTAGTGATTTTCAAAGCATGATCATTTCCCATGTACAAAGATCCTTCTAAGATTGGTTTGTAGTGATAAAACCATTCTCTCTGAGAGGTCATGTGCCATGTTACTCTTGAATCCAAGATCCAAGCATCAGTGAGCTTTTGTCTACCTGTAGCAATAGTTGCCTCATTGTATAGAACATCACTGCCATATGAGGTACTTACCACATTCCCTTCAGGATTCTTTTCATTACTCTTCTTTTTCCACAATGTGAAGTTGCTTCCATTGAACATCTCTATTTCGTATTTGCCAACCATTTTGTAAAATTTGTATGCACGATCTGCAACACTTCCACGGACTATGAACATGGCTATGATACCACTATTAGCAGATTTGGCAGGAAAATATGAAATGAGATGAAAATAAAGAGCAATGGAACCACAAGAAAATGTAGAAGGATCTTATTATCAAAAATGGGAATAACAACCTTCTCTCTTCATCACAAGGAAAGAACAAGAAGAAGTCTCTTTCTCATGCAATAGGAGAAGAATGTAAGAGTGGGATGGAAAGGGGATGTATGTGATGGATCTAACTTGAGGTGAGGGAGTTCCCTTTTATATTGGTGAAGTGACCCTTAAATAACTAATGATAACCACTCACTATTTTAATAACCATAGCTGAATTTTAGCATGATAACCATGGCCTAAATTTATCATGATAACTATGGCCAACAAAAATAGGCTGGAATCTCACTAGAGAAGGCATTTCCATAGAGTGAGTTTCCTAGGGCTCGAAAATGGTAGATCTGTAGCAAAATGAGGCCAAAGAAATTGTTGCCAAAGAGATTGAACTAGCAGAATGAATGAGGATTCTTGTAGTAGCAGACCTAGTATCAAATAGTGATTGAAGTCAACACTAGGGTGAGGACTTGCATGATACCATTATGTGGCAAAGGTTTACATAGTGACATAGATAAGAAAGAACAGTGCACAATGGTAGGGGTGGAAAATGGTGCATCTAATGATAAGCAAGAATTAGAAGGAAGGTGAGAATCTTGATAGTGGCAAAAGGGCAGAAGACTGAATGCAAGGTCCATTGTAGTGCTTGTGCAACCCACTATGGGGCTGGCATGGTCTTCTGCAAGTTTAGAATGTAGTCCTCTATGGAGCCAGTGTGGCCTATTGCTAGGCTTGTGTGGCCCTCTATAAATTTTTTTAATTAATTAATTTTTAATTTTTTTAAAAATTTATGTAGGTGGTGTCGCAAAGGTAGGGTGTAAGGGATGGAGAAGGCTAAGGTTGATGATGATAGAAAGGGTAGCTATACTAGAATGTCTGAGAATGAGAAGAATGAGGAACATAAATTTGAGCATTTGTACCCATCTTTGGCACTGGAGTCCTTGCTTATGCTAAATGGCAAGGTCCAAATGGTACATGTTATGTAAATCCATAGCTAGGATGATGGTGAAGAAAAAGAGAATTGTTATCCTTGTAACTACCCATTGGAAGAATTTCCACACCCTCATTGCTCACAAATCTAAAATCATCAGAGTCCATAGGAGAAGGTCCTTCATAGCTTGGAAGATAATAAGGTTGGTTTCAAATACATTTAAAGATTTTCCTACTTATACTTTTGTTTCCATCATCATAGTTGTCAATCAATTTCTTTTATATGCTATTAGTTTAAGGTTATTTCATGTTCTAATGGTTACATATTTTTATTGGCCACATGCCTCAAGTGATGGCAGCAATTAGATTGATAATATTCCATGTCCTTTCCCCTAGTTTGATTGAAGCTTTTGATGTTAATATTGTGTTACGCTAGCAATCTTAAGTGTCAGTGTTGTTGGCCACATTGTTGGTATAAGGGGCAAAAAGAAGAATTTATTACTTTCACTAGTTTTAAGCCCTAGTAGGCCATGGCTTTACCAGTTTTAAGCCATAGTAGGCCATGATATTACTAGTTTTAGGCCTTAGTGGGTCATTTGTTTCCAGTTTTAGGTCTTAGTGGACAATGTTAATTTTCTCACAAGTGTAGGATAATCTTGAAAGAAAATATAGGAATAGAACAAATATTGAAACATGGTATAAAGCTACAAAAATAGACAAACAATAATTAAAAAAGGAAAAGACAAGTAGTTTATTGTGAATTTGTTGCTTGATCTTTGATATATTAAGGAATTCCTTTTGCATGATTCTATGTTCATCATTCTTCTTGCTTGATATGATAAGTGAGTAGTGTTCTTGTTGGTCATTTAGTGTTATAAAGTTGGAGATTTTAGCTTTATTGTTGTTGTTGTTATAGTTGGTGATCGCAACTTGAGCATCGAGAGTTTCATCTTGAAACTCTACCTCTAAACCTTAGTCAATGTTGAAATTGTTAATAGATGGTAGAAATGTGTTGTTCCCATGAATGAAAATTTTACCATCCACGTATGGTAAGTAGATATCTTGATGTATTAGATATGAGACTACCCAAAGTTTTGCTTACCATAACCATCTTAGGATTAAGGTAAACCTATGTTTTTCTTTAATCACTAGGAAGTTGTAAAATGTGGAAAACTATTTTTTGGCTACAAAATCCAAAGAGATAGAACCTCGAACTACTATTCATGATCTAGTGTAGAGGTAGAGGTTTCTTGGATGTTTTTAGTTAATTCTAGTTTCTCAACAATAATAAATGGCATCACATTAGTTGCAGCCCCATCATCTACATGAACACGATGAATCTTATACTTACCAACATGTATGATAATGAGTAAAGGAGAAGATAGAACTTCTCCATTTTAGGAATCAACCTTCACTTCATTGTCACAAAAGATGAGCATGAGTTGATGTTTATCTTGACTAAGTGAGGTTTGCTTGATGACCAAGTGAATGGATTCTTTGTTAGCAAGAACATCTCTGCTCATGGGAATAGAGGTCAACATTTGAGCTAGTGCATCTCTATAAGTAGGAGAGGCCATGACTAATTTATATATGTTCAACAACATGTTCTTTTGTTTGAGGGATTTCTTGGCTTGGTCCAGTATTACGAGGAAATTCTTTTTCTTAGCATGTAATCTTTCAACCTTGGTAGTCTTAATTTCCTTCATTCTTCCTAGAACCTTTAGCTCATATTTCAATATATGTGGCTTAGGCCCCTTGTTTATGAATGTAGGTAATTTTGGTGTAGGTTTCGAGGGGTCAACTTGTTACCAAGCCTTTTTTGATTGGTAGCCTTTAGTGGGCTTAGTTGTTGGTTTAATGATAGGTTTTTTTCATTATCACTTAGTTGTTGGCTTGGTGACAACTTTTTTTCATCGTCGTTGTCGTGGCTTCTTCTTAACCATTAAGTTATTGGCCATAATAGGTAAGCTTTAGTTATAGGTTTGTTTGTTGAAGGAGGAGGAACACTAATAATGAATGGTTCCCTAGCCTTAGAAGGATTGATAGTGCATTGCTTGGGTTATGATGTTGACATCATTGAAAGAGGAATGCATATAATGAAAGGCCTTTTAGGGGTCGAAGGTGATGGTACTTGTATGATAAAGGGTTATCTAGGGTTTAGATTTTAGGATCAAGTGCTAGTTGGTGGTACCTTGATAATAGACAGTTCTCTAGGAGGAATAGATCATTTGGTTATTGTAAACAAGGTGATGGTGTTAGAGTTAATGTTGGAGTTTAGAGAGTTGGATTTAATGGTGTCATGACCAACTATTTGGTGATAATGGCAGAGCCTATCAAGCCTAAAGTACTTTAATAGTTCTAGATCGTCTTTGGTTGCCAACGTTGGATCCCTAGCTATCTCGCAAAGAAGATTGTACTTCTTACAATCTTCCTTAGATAGTTGCTTATGTTGAGAATATGACTATCATTAAGCAATTGTTCTAGAAGCTTAGAGAGCTTCATGGGCAACTTTGTGCATTTAGATCTATTCTTGTGCTTAAAATTTGGTTTTGGCTGGTTAGAAGCATATGACATAGAAGGTTGAGATGGATTAGAAGAGTTATTATGTTGTAATGATTTTCACCTTTCTACTTGTTTTGGCTCTTTTGTCATTGCAGCTATGATTGTTTGCACTTGTTTGGTCTTATCCTTGTCCCCCCTAGAGTACTAGTTCTAGAGGCCATATAGGCTAGATTGTTGCTAGCTTCAATAGCCTCATCTATGTTCTTGATTTGTGAAAAGGCTTAGCTTAGTAACCAAGGTTCTAAATAGTAAAGCTTTGACTTGATGAAGACATTAACTTCTCCCTTGTAGATGGCCAAGAGGTGTGGCTCAGAGAAGGGCTTAAGAATCTCATTGAGCATTGTGTTTCATCTCTGAATGAACCTTTGGATAGGTTTAAGTGGCCACTGCCTCACTTTTGTAAGTTGATCAAAGGTCATATCAGGCTTTAAGTTGCATTTGAAATGGTTGATGAATGAGTTTATCAAGTCTTCAAGGGAGGACATAAAACCTCTAGGTAAGATTCAATACCAATCCAAAGCTTCTCCTTTTACGAACATAAGAAAAAATCTCGGTATCATATAAGGCCATGCTTGTAATAGAAGACACTTAGATTGAAAGGTGACAAGATGTGTGTTAGGGTTTCCTTCATCATTGTATTTAGTGAAGCTTAGGGTAGGCATGCTTGTGGTTAATGTAATTTGAGGAACAATAAAGCTAATAAGGTCATCCTGGTAAAAGTTCATAACCTTTACCATTTGTATTGTAATAACCTCTACTTTTCACAACTTTTCAATAAGATCTTAGCTTAGCTGGAAAGCTTGATCTAAACCTTGTGGAGCTCCTAAGAGCTACACTTGTTATTGTTGTATGATTGGTGGTTATGGAATGGGAAATGGTATGTACTAGAAAGGTTGTGTAACTACTATTATGGGAGGATTAAACATGGAAAATGAAATTTGCATTGGAACATGAGAAATAAAGGGATTGTTGGAAACAAATGGATTATATGATACATGTGGAATTTGTATTTTGGAAGAAGGACCAACCAACACCATAGAAGATTGGGCCATGAAGGAAATTACTGGTGGGGAGTGAGGCACAATAGTAAAAGGTGCATAGGTGAATAGTAATGTAAATAAGAAGATAGGTCTAGAGAATGAGTTCATAGAGGTCATAGGAAGAGTTTGATTTATTGCTAAACTAGGCGGCACAAAGTTGAACATGGTCACCTTTGGGAAAAATCATTGGAAAAGGTCCCCTATGGACATATCTAGCTTGTATTCAACTCCAAAATCATCTTGATCCTCTAGGTGGAACTCTAAATTAGCCTTTTCACTCACTTCACTATCTTTATATGCACTCAACAATTATGCTAAGCAGTGCATATAAAATTTAGATAATTCGATGGGGTCATACGCTGAAGGAATATATTCCTTTCCATTCTTGTAGGTCAATTCGTAGTAATGCTTGGAGTTGAGATCCCTTATTGGGATGCAAAAAATTGCTTGGATTTTTGTGCATATGAAGTTATAGTATTACTCATCAATGTTTACATGCTCCACTATAGCTAGGTCCTTAGGATTGTACACACGGGAAGATTCATGGTTTGAGACCATAAAAACTATGTTATATGGCAAGATGGTAGAGGCAAAATCCATAAAATGTAATAGACCAATTAATTGGTCATGGTGATAAAGGCTTCTATGGTTTTTAATATTTTACACAAGCTATAGCTTGTTGTGTATAAAGCTCATAGCATGTAAAGCTTCAGTATGTGAAACTTCACAACATATGAAGCTACATCATATGAAGCTCACAACATGTGGAACCTCACAATGTGTGAAAATTCATAGTGTATGAAGCTTCAACATGTGAGACTTCACAACATTTAAAGCTCATAGTGTGTGGAACCTCACAATGTGTGAAGCTTCAACATGTGAAACTTCACATCATATGAAGTTGCAGTGTGTGAGACTTCAAAATGTATGGCACTGTAGCTTGTGATGTTGCAGCATGTAAGGCTATAGCTTATGAAGCTATAGCATGTGAAGGTTGTAGCCTATGAAGCTACCGCTTGTGGAGCTATAGCATATGAAAGGGTTGTAGCATATGAAGCCACAACTTGCACCATTCCTTTTGAGGAACATTGTTGATGATGGCTATAAAGATATCTTTAGTGTTCTATGTGATGGAAAGAGCATAGTCCTCCATTAAGGAAGGTAACTTACTAAACACATCTGATGTCATACTTAGGTCTAGGAATGCAATGGTGTTATCTAAGGTATTCTCAATTTAGGGTATATGTTGAATGCTAAAATCTATAAATTTTTATCTTAGTTTCTTAGCTAGCTCTTAGTAAGGTTGTAAATGTTTGGCTTTACATGTATGAATCTTAATTACTTGGTTAACCATAACTTGTGAATCACCTTTTACCATCAAGCATTTGATTCCTTGGTTATGAACTACCATCATTCCTTTGATTAATCCTTCATATTCTTCCACATTTTTGGTACATGAAAATTGAAAGCAGTAAGTGAAAGATTGGATTGTACTAGAGGGTGAAGTTATGATGGTAGGAACACTTGCTTCATGGGTAGTTGAAGCTTTGTCAAAGTGCATGATGACCTTGTATTACTTAGGTACCTTGTTAATAATGTTGAAATGTTCATCAAGAAACTCAAGGTTAATGGCCACATTGTTCTCAACTAGGGAAGTTGTTAGTTGTGCAGGTATAGCTTAACCTTTTGTTGATGCTTGGTAGATGTAATATAGATCAAAATTAGCTGTTATGGCTTTCCACTAGGCTATATGGATACTTTCATAAATATTGTTGGTTATGGATCTTAGTATATTGTCATTACATATGACATTGAGCTCGCTCCTAAAGAGGTAGTATCTCCACTTCTTCAAGGAGAAGACTAGGTCTAGGCAACACTTCTCAACCTCTATGTATTAGGTATCATAAGCTATCAATGAATGACTTAAGTAGTATATAAGTGGCTTGACCCCATCATCTCATTTTTGATAGAGTAGAGAGGCTATGGACATGTCAGAGATTGCAAGGTAGATGTAAAATGATTTTATCCTTTTGTGGTGGATACATAGTGGGTAGTTGGGCCAACTCTTGCTAAATGTTGTTAAAGGCCTCTTTGTATTGGTTAACTCATAGGAATCCCTCTTCTTAAGTAGGTGTAGCATTGATTTTAGTTTATCTATAAACCTTAAGATGAACCTACAAATAAATTACAATCTACCTTGTAGTCCCCATAGCTCCTTAGGTTAATTAAGTTGGTTATGGCTGTAACCTTATTTGGATCAACATGTATCCCAACTTTAGATACTATGAAACTAAGCATTTTATTAGTTTTAATGCCAAAGACACATTTCTCATGATTGAGCCTAAGCTCATATTTGAGACATTGTTGAAGTATGAAGTCAAGGTCATGTGCATATCATTGGCTACCTTGGACTTGACCGCTATGTCATCAACATAATTATTAAGCAATACTAGCATGTAGTCATTGAAGATTTAGGTCATAGATTGTTGATAAGTTGCACCTACATTCTTTAGATTGAATGACATCATGATATAACAAAATATTCCCCAAGAGATCATGAAGGTCATGTATAGTTGATGTTTTGGGTTGATCCTAACTTGGTTGTATCTTGAGAACCCATTCATAAAGGACAATAAGACATGTTTAGTCGTGGTATCGATAAGTTGAACGATGCTAGGCAATGGAAAATCATCTTTAATGGTGGCCTTATTAAGATCTCTGAAATCTATACAGATACAAATGCTTCCATTCTTCTTGGGAACTACCACTATGTTAGACACCCAATCAACATAGTTAATAGCACAGATGAAACTAGCTTAATAGAGTTTCATGATCTTGTTGCTAACTGCCAAAGCTAGATTTGGCTTAATTTTACACACTTTTTGTTTGATGGGATTGATGCTAGGATCAAGTATAATGTTATGTTGCACTAATCATGGGTCAAGACTTGGCATTTCCTCATATGACCAAGTAAAGGTCTTAATGTTGTCTTAGAGGACCTTGGTGATGTTTTGATCTTGTTGTGGTTTGAGTGAGAAACTCAGTTTTAGGATTTTCTCCTCACCATTGTGCATTGTGAAGGGAACTTCAACTAGAGAGTCCTCAGTAATATGGAAGCTACATGATCAAATAGGCTCTCAAGAGATTTTAAGCTACATGATTAGTTTTAAGGTCAAGGGTTTTGACTATGTGTTTAGGCCATTCAAGAGATTTTTCTATGGAAGCTACATGATCAAATAGGCTCTCAAGCTCAAGACCTAGGAAATTAAGATCAATGGATCACTCAACATCATCATACAATCCATTTAGGCTCAAAGGTAAGCTAAATTACACACATGCATCCATATTCCAGTCCTACACATCAACCAAAAGTGCATTAAGTGGCATATGTGTCTTAAAATTGTTAAACAATGTAAAATATTGTAATGATAGAGAAAATTAAGATTAAATAAGGTCAGAACATAGTGAAATGAGGCTAAACAAGGCAAATTAAGGTGGAATATGGTTGAATATAATTATATGTTGCTAGTTTTATGCTGTAGCAAGCCAATTTTGGGGGCTATTTAACTCAGTTTAATCACCTGTAAGTTGGGTAGGGTTATTGTAGGGCTTGTTGGAGTGTCTTGGGCTGAGTTTTCATTTTTCAAACCTTCTTATGCTAAGCCCAAACATTGGTTTGCATATGGGGTGGGTATCCTGGTGTGTGGGGTTGGGCCATGAAGTTTCTAAGTGGTTTTGACTTAGCTTCTAGCATTCTTATGCTCTTGTGGCAATTTTCAGACTCTATAGAAGGGTTTAGGTACCTTGTATGGAATTTTGAAATAATTTTGGACTAAGAAAAAGCTTGTTCATGGCATATATGTTGGTTCATACACTAGCCAGTGTGTGGCACTTGGGTTGCTAGTGTACATGGTTGGGAAATCAGCTTAAGGGAGCTCTTTTGTCTCATTTTTTACTATTTTAGGCTTTTGACATTAGCATAGTGGCCTAGGAGGTAAGATGACTTGATACTAAGGTTGGTTTAAATTGGAAAAAGGCTTACAAAAGGTCCACACACTAGGCAGCATGTGGGGCTATGGCCCCAATGTATGGGGGGATTAATTCTTAGTTTTGTGGAGTTCCTAGGGTTAGCTTTTCTACTATATGATGATTTCAAAGCAACACATAGGTTTTGGTGTCAAAAATGGCTATTCTAAAGCCAAAATAAATCAAACAAGAGTTTCCTTAAAGCTCATACACTAGTCCACATGTTGGCTAGTGTGTGGAGCCTAGAGGCTCAATGTGTGGGGATCCAAGTTTATCATTTCCTAGCTTTAACAAGGTCAAACATTAGCTGGAGTTATAGGTTAGGGCTCCCAAGCTTCACTAGTCAAATTTCAAGAAATTTTGAGTGCTTTAAACCTATCAAAATTTTCCACATGCTCTATATGTTGACTAGTGTTTTAGACCTATGTGCCTAGTGTGTGGGATAGATATTAGCCAATTTTAGGCTCATTTGGCTATTTTTTTGATAAGTTTCAAGGTTACTAGTGCCTATGCCTAGGGTTTGGCAATTCATAAAGTGTTTCTGAGACCATTCTGGACTAAAATAAGGTTATTTTATGGTCCATACATTGGCCTGTACACTGGCTAGCATATGGCACCTACCCTACCAACGTATAAAGTCAAGATTTTAGTTTATAAGGTCTTTTTGACAACCCATTTTGCTTCTTTGGGTATCTAAGTTAGCATCTATGATTTTGTGCTAAAACATTACTTTCTTGACATCGTGGGATGGTAAGTAAGAATTTTCTTAAAGCTCCCATGCTTCCCACATGTTTGCTAGCATGTGGGCTCCATGGGCTTAGCATATAAGGCTTAAATTCATGTTTTAAGAACAAAAAATTAGTTATAGTTTTGGGTATCTTTTGCCTTGTGTCTTTGAGCTCCCACTAGTCAATTTTTAAGTCATTTTGTGCAAAGAAAACTGGTCAAAAGCCTTCCACATACTTCCCATATGCTTGCCAACCTATCAGCTCTGTGTTCCTAATGTGTGGACTAAGGATTCACCAATTTTGACTATTATTTTCTAAGCTCCAGGAACATCAATGCATCCCACTAGGGTTTAGGGCTAAGATTATTAATTTTGAAGGTCATTTAAGGCTACACATGACTATTTTGGATCCCACACACTATTCCACATATTTTCTAGCATGTGGGGCTCATGTACCCAGTGTATGGGATCCTTAAGCAATTTTTCTAGGCTATTTTGTATTATGTTCTTTGCACTTGAGAGAGCTTTCTAATGGCAAGGCCTAGGATTTTGTGATGGCATGAAGCTCTATTGATTACCTTGAGCTAAGGATGAAGTATGAGAGTTATGTTACACAATGGTTGAAGCCTTATAGACTAATTTATAGACTGCATATCTTACTGGGCATGATTTCGTAATATGTGACCATGTTTTGATTTTGAACTCTAGTGTATGAGATTTTTCAATATTCTATTAATATTTTATTTTTTATTTAAGCCTTGTAGGACACACCCAAGGTCAAAAGGCTTCCCAAGTGAAAATCCCAACCAAACCCAACATATAGGATCTTTCCTTTTGTGAACACTCAGTTCATTGTGTATCAAGAAAGTTTCTAGTGTACCAGGCTTTCACCCATAGGGCATAAGTATAAGGAAAGGGTTTAGGAATTTAGCATATGCAATCATCCTGAGCTTGGCTTTCATAAGGGAAGCACTTGATAGCAAGGCTTTGCCATCGAGGCTCAAATACTTGGTGTTTGAGAGTGTATCCTACACTCATCCACCTTTGGAGGTAGTGATGTAGTAGGAGTGAAGATCTTGCTTTTGTTTGATGACAGGCTAGGGCAAATCATTTTTGTTTTAGCAATCATGTTAAGAAGAAGGGGATCATCAAGTAAAAACCCTACACTAGATGATGTAGATGAGGTCATGAACATTATTTTCCAACTTCTGAATCCTTCTACAAATGAGGTATCTTCTTCTAGGATGGTCAGTTATCCATCTTTTACCCCTTTTTATGAATTTTCATCAAATTGTAGGGTCATTTTTAAATGCCTAAGCCTACTCTGGGAGAAGTGTTTTATTTTATCTACATTAATTGTTAGCTTTAGATTGCATGATTGTGCCTATGACAAAATTTTGGCTAAAAGGTTTGTTTGTATGGAGATTTTAATTTTTTTTCAAGCCTATTCTCTAAATTTTTTACCCTAATTTTGTTGAAAATAGCTAAAATTTGTTATTTTTTATAAGGTTATGGTATAAAATCTGCAGTTTCAAAGTTCAAAAGGCTATTATACAAGGTTTAACAATGACACTAGAGGTGGAATCATGGCTTTTGGATTTGAATGAATTTCTACGACTTTTTACCGAACCTGGTACATGGTGTTTTTCACTTTTTCATTAGTTTTTCATCCGAAAAATTAATAGCATTGACCATTTCTTGGCTTTTTTTGGATTGTGCCCAAGGTTCCTAGAGATCACTAATGCAATGTAGAGGGGTTCTAGATTGAGTTTTGAATTCATTAAATTTTTTCCATATTTTTCCAAGAGGTTTTACGATAGCTATTTCACTGTAAGCTAGGTTTTTCTGGTAAAATTAAAATAATTTTGGGCTGAAATTTAAATTTTTTTATAGTTGTTTATGCAATGTTGGATTTAGATTTATGGTATTATAGTATTTTTCCCAGTTTTTAGAGCTAGAAATATTTTTTAAAGAATTTTTTATGAATTTTTTCTAGCCATAGAAGTTGCTTTGATCGGTTACAGTTTTGGGTTCTAAATTTTAGGCTTCTCCACTTTGTGTTGATAATGTTAAGCACTAGAATTTTGGTTTAGTGGACTATCAAATTTGTTTTAACTATGATGGCTATCCTATAACACTATTTGAGGTTGTTAGGTTGTGTGTGGGATATTTTGGGATGTGGATTTTTGTTTTAAATGGCAGCATATAGACTTGATTTTTCTAGAAAAGTTGTATCTTCTACCACCATTCTCCCTTTAGCCCTTTTAATCCCTAGTGTACAAGCCAATAAAGTAGTTTTTTTTATCATGTGTTTTGCCAATTATTATCTATAAATCTTCAACGCTTCCTAGTTTGGCTCACCAATCTTGTCAATACTTGATTTTATGCTAATCAGTTGTCTAAAGATTCACTAGTTGGATATTCATGTTAAGTGTTTGTGAAAATGTCAAGGAACCTAACTTTGGTTTTTAAGTTATAGTAAAAACTAATGAATTTGATTATTTTATGTATTTTTATGCAATCTTGTGTAGCAATGCTAGCATTACATTTGTTGTACTTGGCTTCAATATTGTCAAATTTTTCTTTAATGTTATTATGTTTTCTAATGGCTATAGGGCTCGATGGTGCAGGGCATTTCTGAAGCCCATCCTAATTGTTATTGAACTAGTCATAATCCTATGTTGCACGAGGGTCACCACATAGGACGGTCTAACCCACAACATGATTATTAACCATGACTCGGTGTGGTTTAGGCCTAGGTTAAGAGAGTTCCTAGCACACTTGCTCAAGAACTTTAGTGTAATCATGTGGTTATATTTGGATGTGGATACTGCAACTGTACTTGCATAGACCCTTTTACTAGGATCTGCTAGTCACATTGCAAAGTTCATGGTAGATGACCCCAACACCTAAGTAGAGGGTGAGTAGTTCGATGGTTTGCTTACACTAGGGGTACAAAATCTATCTCAAATATAGGACATGCCTAAGTATGCTCAATACAATGCCAATAATACCCTGATGATAGGCCATCGTATCAATAGTTTGTTTCAGAACTCTCCCAAAACTTTCTACCTTTTGTAAGCATAAGCTCTATCCTAAGTTTTCATTTTTTTTCTTATTTTCGCTAGGACATTTGCTCTAATGATCTTCATGTTCTCATGTTGTAGGTATAGGGTACATGATGGAGGATTAATCAAGAGTTACCGAGTTCATCCATGATGCATACATCCTTGGAATTATTTATAGAAGGCCAAGTTGTAAGGTTTCTAGTCTTGTAGCGACTAAGCGATGACTTTAGTAGGTATACCTTATAGTTTTCTTAGGTTTACCACAAGTTCTTGGCTACTAGAATTGCTCATACTTGGTGGAGGCTCCCAGAGGTAGGAATACATGCATCCATGGTTTTGAAGGTCCCCATTTTCCCTAAGTGAAGTAAGTAATTCTGGTTTATGTAAAGCTAATATTTTCTAGCTATTTTTCTCTTTGGTTATTTTAGTTTTAGTTAGTTAGTTGATCCTAGCTTTATGTTTATAATTTATTGGCTTTGTATGATCTACCTATTTTGAAATCTAATGGGATACGTATGTTGGGTTTCAGGTCTTGCACCTAAGTCTACCTTTATTGTGATCACCTTGGGCCGTGTGAAGGAAAAAATCATCCTTAAGTAGGATGAGGTAGACTCATCATAGGAGTGGCTGGCAAGTAAAGCCCCTAAGAAGATATAGTAGAGGATTGCTAATGTAGATTTGATTAACTTATTTATGCTTCCTAGCCCATCGATGCTAACAGCAGAGATGATGAATGTAATTGATTCCTTTGACAAAGGAGTCAATAAATTCATCTCTCATGTACATGATTTTCTTGAGGTCTTGAGCATCAATGAGTCTACATTCAGTGACCTCTTCCGTATATCTTCTAATGATGTCAAGGTTTCCATAAGAGAAAAGAGAGCGATGAGCCATAGGAAGGAGATGGAGGAATGGCTTAACCCTCACAGTAGTGGCAGATTGACCCTTGATCATTGCAAAGTCAAAGAGGCTAATGAGATGTATCCTCTATTTCATTCTAGAGTGTTTCACTTGTTATTGTCATAGAATAAGATCATATCTGTTCAACAAGCTTGGACCATGAAAATGGTTCTCATTGATGGTATTAGGTTCAACTAGGTTTCATTCTTAGTCTTTGGGTTGTGAGATGAAATTTGAAAATTCCACAATAACCTTAATACGATATGTCATATGCACTTTGTATTCTTTTGTTGTGTATCTTAGAAAGCTTGAAGAATTCCTAGTGGTTAAGAAAGGCAGAAAGTGGATGCACTATGATTCCTTCCAATTTTCCAAACCTTGGGCTAATCACATTATTCCAGTGATGCATGTCCAAGATCCACTAGTTGAGGATATTAGAGAATATTTGTTAGTTACCACTAAGATGTTTAATGGTGTGCATTTTCCTTCCCTTGACAACATGGGGGTAGAACCTTGTGCTACATGAAGTAATGCCTAGAGAGCTAAGAAGGTACATGCAGAAGCTGATGGTACAACTAAAGAGAAGATGAAAAGGCCATGAGTTGAAGAAACTATTCTTGCCATTGATCAACCAACATATAAAAAGGTTAAAATCAAGTTTGACAAGGTGCATCAATCTTTTGTAGGTATGTATGTATGAATTTTTCTATGTTATTTTGTATGTTTTTATGTTTTCTTTGTATTGTGATGTATACATATTATGGTTAACAAATAGTTTGCTAACTTGTTTTATGTATTGCCTTTACCATATTGCAGGGAAACAACAAGGATTAATAGCCTAGGCTACTGCAAAAGCAGAACAAAGACACAAGGAAGAGGAGGAGCAAAGGTAGTAAGAGGAGGAAGCAAGAGTATCCAATGAAGCATTGGAAGTCATGGATACTATTTTTGAGGCATCGCCTCTAGGAGGCAACTCCCCTTTGGATACGCCTTATGATCCTCCAAGTACTTGTTTAGTTTTATTTTTATATTTATATTTTTAAATTTTATATCTATTTTTATTAACTGTGTTGATGGTTATAATTTTTGTAATCCTTGAGACCCTTCCAGAAGCATCTACATCCATGTTTCACTTGAAGCCTTGGGCTAAGATTCTAGATAAGGTAGAATTTATGCAAGGCATGATGAAGGATATGGTTGATTGGTTGCAACAAAGAGCCCCCAATGTTGATAAGAATAGTTAGGATATTTTGGTTTTGCTTTTTAGTTTTATATTTTTATGGTTTTTATATTATATTATATTATATCATATCATATTATATATGATTTTAAAAGTTAAAACATTTTTGTTATTTTTGTTATGTTTCAGTTATTGTAGTGTCTAAGGTAAGATGGGATCCTGCATGTGACATTGAAATCAATGAGCTTCCTACACTGCCATCAGAGGTGGAGAATGTTCCATGAAAGTTATATGAGGGGGCTACTTAGTGTTCCATCTCATGTGCCAAGACCTCTTAGGAGTGCCAATGCTTCAATGAATTCATATGAGAGAGAGTGATAGCTTTGGAAAATCAGAACAAGAAATAGGCAACTAAGATTAAGAGCCTTAGGGATTGCAAAGAGTTTATAGAGGTCCATGTGATCAATAGAGGCTCTTTACATACTAAGGAAATTGAATGGTCATGCTATTGGAGTGCCATCTAGAGCAAGATTACTCTGGCTAGGAGCAACACAGAAAAGAAAATGCAAATGGATTTATTATTTTGTAAGACCAAAGATTGGAAAAACTACTGTGCCTGGGTACTTGAGTGGGGTGGAAAAAAAAGGACCATAACTATTAATACAAGGAAAAGAAGGAGAGTTATATAAAGTAGTTACATGAACACAGCATTAAGAGTTAGAATTTTAAGTTATTTATGTAGGGAATAAATGCAAAAGATACCTTTAAGATGTTCATAGACTCATTGGTAGTGTTTGATTCTCCTACCCTTTAAAAATCTATTGCCTTTAAAGAGACTGCCATTGCTACTTTTCCCTGAGAGCCTCTTGAGTGGATAGACATTAAGAAGAGAAAGATCCTAGTAAAGGTAGATTTAGGGGAGATTGATTGGGCTAATATGAGTGAAGAGTGAATTCTTCACAGGCTAGAGACTAGTCTTTAAAGATTTTCCCTAAAAGATATCACTCCAAAATCTCTAGAGGTCTATTTTAAAGTTTTAAAGTTTTTATGTTATATTCCATTTTTATTATTTTTTCTTTAGCTTATTTTACATGGTTTTTATAATTATGTTTGGCTATGATGGTCACTAATCATTTATATTTTTGTTGTTTCCAAGGCTCAGGTAATGGTAATGGCACTGGTGATAATGTAGGCGATGATCTTCCTCCTCCTTCTCGAATTTAGCCTTAGCTATATTAGTCACACTACATTTTTTTCATTCTAGCTACAGTGTTGGTGTTATTTATTTTAGCTCCCATAGTTGTTGAGTACGATGTAGTATTTTATTATTATTTTTTATTGTTGCATAGTGTAAATATTGTTATGACACATGTTATTTATTTTTGTTGTTATCGTTACTTCATCACGCAGTGTGACTATGGCTGTTGGTATGGACATCTTAGCTATAAGAATTTTTATTTTTTAAATATTTTTAGTTTTTTTATTTTATATTTTTCTTACATAAAAGGGGCTATGTGGTTAGAACTATAACACTATAAAGAAAATTTTATGGTAAAATAGTAAAGGTATAAGATAAAGTGTAACAAGCTGCAATGTAATAAGAAAAGGGAAGTGATTACATTACTAGTTTTAGGCCTTGGCAAGCCACCAGTTTAAAGCTTTGGTAGGACACTAGTTTAAGGCCTTGGTAAGCCAATTTTTTAGCTTTTACGCTTAAAAGGTTTTTATGAAGTTTTATGGTTTTATGTTTTTTTATGACAGTTATAGTTTTAAAGGAAAACATAAAGGAAAAATAGGCATAAATTGTAAACATAACACAAGAAAGTAAAGCAAAGGATACATGGAAAATAAGTCATAATAAGGCCACAAATTTGTAAGGCAAGGTAAAGTAGAATGAAATATATAAATAAAAGTTAAAAACTAGGCTACAAAGTAAAAGTGCTACATGATAATGATATAAAGTTAAATGATTAAATGATGTACTTAGTTGTGCAACTATTTCCTAATCTTTGAAATATTAGGAAAAGTATAAGGCATTTGTTACATGATTTTATACTCCATTTCCTTCTCTAACAATGTTGAATGGGAGCTCTTCCCATATTTCATTCATGGTTTGATTGTTTTTGGTCTTGTCTTGGTTTACCTTGTTGGATCTCTCAACTTTGCTTTTGATAGTAGGAGTCTCTTCTTGAAACTCCACTTTAGATCCTTATTCCATGTCCACATTTTTGATTGATAAGGAGACTACACTATCTCCATGTATTATGATTTCACCACTGTCATAAGGTAGGTAAATTTCTTGGTGGATGGGGAAGGAAACTACTTGTAATTAGGCTAGCTAGGGCCTCCATAGGATTAGATTAAATCTTGGTGTATCTTCCACAACCAAGAAATTGATAGATGTGGAAAATTGTTTCCCCACAATGAATTTTAAAGAGATAGATCCTCTCACTGCTACTCGTGATTCATTAAAGGACTTGAGAGTAGAAGTGGAAGTGTTTTGCATATGCTTCACCAAGCCTAAATGTTCTATGATGGGAAAAGATACAACATGTGTTGCTGCTACATCATCAACATGTACCTAATGTATTTTTAATTATCCAACTCTTATAGTTATAAAGAGAGGAGCCCTTGTTACCTCACCATCTTGTGAATTGGTCTTTACCTATCATAAAATACTAAGGTTGTTGACTTCATTTCTCCCCTAGGTGAAGGTGGCACCATTATTACATGAATGGATTCTTCATTAGTTGGAACATCTTCACTAATGGGAATAGATGTCAATATCTTGACTAAGGCTTCATTATGAGCAAAGGAGATCATAACTAGGTTGTATAGGCTTAAGGAAGTATTTTCTAGCTTTAATGAGAGTTTTACCTATTCCATGGTAGTGCGGAAGTCTTTGTCATTGTTCATTGTTTTCTCATTTTTATTGCCCTTGACTTCCTCTATTCTACCCAGGATTCTAACCTCATGCTTTAGCATTTGTGGATTGGTCCCCTTCCCTTTCTCTTGTTGCTTATGATACTTCCTAGATTGACTCATTGAAGTTTTTTGAGCATTAGTGCTTATAGGGATAGCTAAGATGAGTGTAGGCTTTGATGCGACTACTTGCTTTTACACCTTTGACTATTTGCTATTCTTGGCCTTTGGCTTAGGGATGAGCTTCTTGCATTGTTTTGTTGGCAATTTATTATTATCAAGCTGTTAAGAGGTTGTTGCATTAGCCACCACAAGAGGATGTTGATCAACTTGGATTGTAGACTTAGTGGTAGTAGGAGGGGATACTCTAATGATGAATGGTTCATTGGGAGATGCAAGTGATGATATCCTTATGATAATAGGAGTTCTTGAACTTGATGAATTTAAAGCCCTTTCATCAAGAGGAGGTACTCAAATAACAAACGGCTCCTTGTTAGGTTGAGGATCATTGCTAATGTTGAACACTACTATTGTATAGTGACTGTTATTAGCATTTAATGAATATTTTTATGCTTGCATGTGTTGGTTCTGAGGCCTAACTAGATTTGACACATCTAGCACCAATTCACCATTATCCATCATTTTTTGTAAATTATCCTTTAGCACTAAGAAAAAATTTATATCATGGCCAAGAAGTTGATGATAATGGCAGAATTAGTTTAGTTTGAAGTACTTAGACATGGGCGAATCATCCTTGGTTGCTATAGTGGATATCTTACTAATCTCACATAAATGATCAAGCCTCTTGCAAACTATTTCAGTCATCTATTTGTATAGGATATGCTCACTTTTTAGTAATTGGTCAATAAGCCCAAACAGTTTCAAGGGCAAGTTTGTGTACTTGTACTAATCTTTTCTCTCAAAGTTAGACCTAGGTTGATTAGATGTAGAGGCACTTGATGTTGATGGTTGAGTGGTAGTGGTAGGGACCTTTAGTTGAGTTATTTTTTGCTCCTACGTAGTTTTGGTTTGTTTGGCCACAGTGGTCACAACTACATGGTTTTGTCTTCCCTTGTTCTTATTCCTTGTTATAGTTGATTCCTATACATTATGTATGTAGGGTCATTAGTGGTTTTGATAAGTCCCAAAATTGTTTCAGTTTTAACATCAACAAGTAGCATTTTTATTTTTTAGTGTTTTTATATATCAAAGATAATTGATCCTAGTAGCTTAAATCAATAAGTATCGATTTTCCCTTTTTACTTGTTTATCATAGAAAATTATGGCAGTGATGCAGATCAATATCAATACCACTGATTTACATGGTGTTCAGGATAAGGATTGATAGTTGATTTTTGATGGGAAAGGACTCAAAAAGCAATCTAAGGTATTGAATTGATTTGCAATGATGATCTAGGATGGCAGAATCAACAATTTACTTCAATAAAGACCTAGATTGATTAATATCAAATTCTTCGATACTAATCAATTATCCAAATGATTATTTTCATATGATATTCATAATATAAATATGAGCCTTAATTCTGTATTAGGGAGGAGAAAATGAAAAGAGAACCCACATCAAATTGAATTGCTATTTGTGTTTAATTTGTTAAGGAAGAGTGTTGATGCTTTGTATCAATCAACAACTGATAAAAGGTTGTGAAGTTGTTGCATTGTTGAGATAGTAGAGCAGGGTCACAAATTAGGTGACATCTCCTTTGTAATATTCCTTTTCTTTGATAAGTTTATTTAATTTTAATTTGGTTTAATTAGTTGTATTCATCTTTGAACTTAATATTAGAAGTTAATGTGAAGTATAGTTGATTTTACTTATGAGTGATAGTCATAAGTCTGTTGTTTTGAATTAAATTCAACTCTAATTATTTTATGTCTTGATGATATTTTTGACTTTTGAACCATTCCTCCACGAATATGACTTGTTGGTCAGTCATAGATGAGGTGACAACTAAATCTCTACAACGGAGATAATTGTTAAAGTAATCCAGCACCGAATTTTTCCTGGCTCATTAATTTGGTGCCATTGCTAGGGAGGTTGGTAGAGTTAATAGACATCAAGGGTTTTGTACATTTTAAATTTATTTTGTAAATTTAATGTTTTTTTAGGTATGCTTAGATTTTGATGAGATGCGATATGCACAAGCCGTGATATTACATCCCATGCGATATCGCGTACGCAATATCGTGTCGTCCCCTACGATGTCGCGTGGGCGATATCGCGGTCCACCGCCAAATCTATAAATAAGAGGTAGCACTCCCCTTATTTCCCATCCTAGGCTTAAAGTAGGAAAACTCTAGCAGATTGATCACTCTAGAGATAGAATATTTTTCATGTGCCCGTAGTAGGAGTCCCCAAGTGAACGGATCTTTATTTGAGCAGCTTTGTACCTGAACACAAGTTGTGTACGACAATAAAGATGAGCTTTGTGGATAAACCTTGCAGTGCATGGAATAGGATTTATTACTTGTTATTTATTACCTATTATTTTCTACATGTTATTTATTACCTGCAGTAGCGCCGCATGAGTACGACTTGATTACGAGCATTGATGAATGTGTATGGCTAATCAAGGAATCGGTTGCTCATTGTGATTAGTCTCTCTCACCCTCAACTCGTAGAATGCGGAATGAGTACGACTTGATTATAAGAATTTATGAATATGTACGGCTAGTCAAGGAATTGGCTGCTCATTACATTTAGGCTAGTTACGTGCCTCAGTACGACCACTTCAAGCACGTGCGTTACATGTGGTCAATTGCATAGTTCAAGGTGTGTACGGTAAGTGGGAATGGATGCTGACGCTAGTTAATTTAGAATTAGTCATTAGTTAGAGTTAGTTAGTTTCTCAACCCTTCACCTTGATATCATAGGAGAAAAACATTTAAAAAGATATAAAAATCATATACCTCGGACTTACTTAACCATACACCGTGACAACTACAAGTAAGTCTGGGAAGACAACGAATGATTAACCCCAAGTGTTCCATGGGGCGTGTAGGCATTTAGTCTACGGAGTTCGACTAGATCGCACGTGCTATGCTCGTTTCATATGGTTGAGTGTAGGGGTACCTCGCCACTCATCATCGGCGCCGTTGCCAGGGACTAAGTGTTTGTGCACAGAATAAAACATAAGGGATATCACTCACATCGTTGTGAGCCTTAATGAATCTTCGAGTTAATCAAAAGAGAAAATTTATATAATGGTGAATTAGCACATCGATAAAAATGCCTTCTTCTCATAAGAGCAACTCACCACCTAAGGATCATACACGAGACAGTCGGCAACATAAAAAACATAACCCAAATCAGCCCAGTCCTAAACAATACAAGATAGTTTATACTCATCTCAATGAGTATATTCCAGACTTCACTTTTATCCTCCATCAAGATGAGCAGCTGCGATGGAGAGATTTGCAAGGTAACATTGTGTTACCCCTAGATCAATCAGTCTCTCACATGCTTTTCTGTGCCTTGGCACAGATTAGCATGCAAGAACTATATGCTGAATACATTGTAGAAGATTTTGACATGAGGGATTATTATCCCATAGGTGCCCAACATATGAGAGACTTAAGGCAGGAGAGTCAACATGCACTGTTGAAGGGCAAGGTCCCACACGTCCTTAGCGAAATAGGAGATGAGGAACCCCTTATCACATGTTCTTTAGCAATTGATGTTCCCCCTTCTAATGATGGTGAGGAGGTTGGGTATTAGAACCTATGATCAACGATACGTATCCTTGGTTCTGATGTCTGTGAACACCAATTGTTCACAGAGGGAACAACCACTCATGCTAAGGACGGGCACTTAGATCGTCACCATGATACCTGTGCCTTGAAGAATAAAGAAAATGACTGGAAAGAACTTAAGTTATTCCCAAGGACACTCACCAAGGAAGCAGAGAGTTGGTACTAGTCATTAGAACCAGAAACCATCAAGAGGTGGAGTACAATGCTAGAACTGTTCAACAAAAAGTATCAAACGTACTCCAGAGTGTCCAATTTGCGTAAGCAGATCCAAGGCTAGAAGCAAGGTACATATGAAC